>JAUMHM010077641.1:0-13788 GCA_032362435.1 Melikaiella ostensackeni
GGTGGGGGTTCAATCAACATTATTTATATAACCAGAGTCAAAGGGGTGTCTTACTGCTCCAACGAGACGTTGGAAGGGGTTAGGGGTTTGACCAACATTATTTCTGTGATCAAAGGGTGCTTTCCCGCTCCCTCACGAGAGGTTGGAAGAGGGCAGGAGTTTGACCAATATTATTTATGTGACCAGTTACCAGGGTACTTTCTCGCCCCACCACGAGAAGTTTAAAAGGGGTAGGGGTTTGACCAATATTATTTCTGTAACCAGTCACACGGGTGCCTTCCCACCCCACGAGATGTTAGGAAGGGTTAGGAGTTTGACCAACATTATTTCAGTGATCAGTCGCGGGGCCCCATCCCGCCCCACGAGACGTTGGAAAAGGTTATGGGTTCGACCAAAATTATTTATGTGACCAGCTACGGAGGTGCATTCCCGCACCCACGAGACGTTGGAAAGCGATAGGAGTTTGACCAAAATTATTTCTGTGACAAGTCACGAGGGAGCCTCCCCGCCCCCACGAGATGTTAGAAAGGGGTAGGAGTTTGACCAATATTATTTCTGTGACAAGTCACACGGGTGCCTTCAGGCCCACACGAAATGTTGGGAAAATGTAGGGGTTTGACCAACATCAGTCCTGTGACCAGTCATAGGGGCGCCTCCTCGCCCCGCCAGGAGATGTTGGAAAGGGTTAGGGACTTCACTAAAATTATTTCTGCGACCAGTTACAGGGGCGCCTTCCCACCCCCACGAGAGGCTGGAAGAAAGTAGTAGTTTAACCAACATTATTTCTGTGGTTAGTCACAGGGGTTCCTTCCCGCCCCCACGAGATGTGGAAAAGTTTTAGGGGTTTGACCAACATTATTTGTGTGACCAGTCAAAGGGGTGCCTTCCCGCCCCCACGAGATGTTGGAAAGGGTTAGGAGTTTGACTAAAATTCTTTCTGTGACCAGTTACAGGGGTGCTTTTACGACCCCACGAGATGTTCAAAAGTTGTAGGGGTTTGAGCAACATTATTTGTGTGACCAGTCAAAGGGGTGCCTTCCCGCCCTCATTAGAGGTTGAAAAGTTGTAGGGGTTTGACTAACATTATTTGTGTCACCAGTTAAATGGGTGCCTTTCCGCCTCCGCGAGATGTTGGAAAGGGTTAGGGGTTTGACTAAAATTATTCCTGTGACAAATCACAGTAGTGCCTTCCCGCCCGTACGCGATAAAAAAAACGTTGTAAACATAACATTTTTCTTCTTAAAAACGTGGTTTTTTTAAGTTTTGACATTGAAAATTGTTTTTTTTATTTATTTTCATGACCATATTCGCAGTCAGTGCATAAAAATACATCGCTACACGCTTTTCGGATCTTCACACCAGGGAGGAAAAAAACAGCCGGCAACGAACAGTGTTGCCGGCGCCGGCAGGCTATGCACTACGTTTTCTTCATACCCAAATTGAAAAAAACTCATAAAATCATATTCAAACTTGCAAGGTTTGTTTCAGGATTGCAGAAAATTTTAGATTGTGAGATGAATTTTTTGAATTTTCAAAGGAATAGCAGAATGAGATTAATAATAAATTAATAACTGAAGAAATAATCCCACTAAAAATATGACGACTATGAGCACTATGTAATTAAAACTTTCGTCTCCCGTTTTGAATGACTATCATAAATAACATATTTTTCATTACACCCAGGTCGATTCTAATATTTTTAGCTGACTCGTCATCCGTCATTAATTAAAAAGCAAGCCAAAGAGGTCGGCAAGCGCCCTCAAGGAAGGGTTTTGTGGGCAACAAGGTTGAAGAGTAATTCTAAATCATAAAAACCCAAATTTCCGAATTTTCTTCTGTTTTAACCACTGGTATGAAGAAATTAAAATATAACATAACGAATTTTATTTCTTAAGGCAATGCTACATGCCAAGAGTAGCAATTCGAGCCATCTCCGAGGAAAATCGGACTAAAAGAAAAGCTTTCATCATAGGGGTCTCAAAAACCAAATTTCCTCATTTTCTTTTTTGTAACCGCTAATATAAAAAAGTAGAATACAATGTAGGAATTTTTTAAAATTGAAATTCTACATGCCAGGAGCTTCAATTTGAGCCATCCCGAAGAAAATTGGACTAAAAGAAAAGCTTCCAGCATAGGGATCTGAAAAACCAAATTCCATAATTCAGCTGTTGAAAATTGAAAGAAATAAAAAATTAAATTTTTACCATTTGAATTTTTAACAGTTGATTCTCTAATAGTTGAATTGTCAACGTTGAAAATAGACGAAAATTCAAAATCCAACTGAAAATTCAACTGTTTAAAATTCAGTTATCAATTTTCTTTAATTTGTAATATGTAGTTGAATTTTCAACAGTTGAAAATTCAAGAAAAAAGCTAATTTTATATTGAAAGCAAATGTTAACAATGTTACGTTTAGATAATTCTACACAAGACTTCAATAAATAAACATTTCAATCCATGAAAAATATGGCGCAAAAGTCGATTTTTTCGAAAACGGGTCGCTGTTTTCTCTTAAATTTTCAGCTGTTAACAATTCTTTTTTTTCTGGTTAAATATTCATCACTTTTGTTGAATTTTGTCTTTTTGATGTGAAAATTAATTCATATTGAAATTTTGAGTTATTTATTGAAGAGTCATCCTTTTTGGTTGAAAATCCATCTTTTTGACTAAAAACTTCAAAAATTTGGCTTGAATCGTTTTTCTTTCTTTACTGGAAAATCTTACATTGTTGAAAATTCAACTTTTTTCCTAAATTCCATCTTTTTCGTTTGACACTTCATCTCTTTTAGTAGAAATTTCTTCCGATCATCTTCTTTGGTTGGAAATTGAACTATTTGGTTGAAAGTTGAAGTATTTATTTAATAATTCATTTTTTTGGTTGAAAATTTATCTTTTTTAGTTGAAAATTGAACTTTTGGGTTGAAAATATCATGTATTTTGTTGGAAATTCCCCATTTCTAGTAGAAAATTAATCTTCTTGGTTGAAAATTCAACTACTTGGTTGAAAAATGAACTACTTTTCTTAAAAATTCAGTTTTTTGGTTGAAAATTGATCTTTTTTGGTTCAAAATTGAACTATTGGGTTGCAAATTCATGTATTTTATTGAAAATTCGTCGTTTCTAGTCGAAAATTAATTTTCTTGGTTGATTTTTCATCTTTTTGGTTAAAAATTCAACTTCTTGGTTGAAAGTTGAACTATTTTGTTAAAAATTTATTTTTTTGGTAGAAAATTAATTTTTTTAGATGAAAACTGAATCATTTGGTTGCAAATTCGTGCAGTTTGTTAAAAACTCGTCTTTTCTAGTAGAAAATAATTATTCTTCGTTAAAAATTCGTCTTTTCTGGTACAAAAATGTTATACTGGCATAATTTTTACATGAGAATTTGATAAAAATACATATCAATTCATAAGAAAAAATTTTGAAAAAAGTTGATTTTTTCGAGAACGAGTAGCCGTTGGCAAATAATGTTTGGGCAAATTAATATTCATCCAATGGACTCTCAGTATTTTTTTTTTCATACCACTTTTTTATTTGAAAAAACTAATTTTTGGCTGATTTGAAGAAGCTACTTTTATATACTTCTTTGTATTTTTGAGGATACTTTTTTCTTCAGAAAGATACTTTTTTCATACTTTTCTTAGTTCTATAGAGCACTTAGAAGCCTGATAATACTAGGGGCGTTCCATGTTAAAGGGAAAACTCAACTGATCGATTTTTCTAATTTTTGGTTAATTTGTAGTGTTTAGGGTACTAAGCAGTGGTGCCAAACTATTTTGCAAAATGTTTAATTTTTCAAAAATTATTAGCAATTCAAAAGTCAGAACCTTTTGTCTAGACTTTTTATCTCTTTATCTATTGTTCTTACAAAAAAAAATTACCTTATGCAAACTCACGCAGAACATATTGAATTTTAAGAAAATTTAAAAAAATCACAAACTGAAGATTTTCAATTGCTCATTTAAAAAACAATTTTTAATTGTTGTTTTTCAAGCTGAAGGAGATCATCGATTTTCTTAAATAATAATATTTAAAGCCTTTTTAAGCTGACATTAAAATATAAAAGTTATGTTTTTTCTTATTTTCGATAAAAAAATTGTCAAGTTTTTCAACTCTCTGACAACCGTTCTTCGGGCTCACGAAGAACGGTTATTAAAAAGAGCTGACAATACATTCTACAATATTTTTTAAATATAATTTATGTGAAGACATAGAATTTTAAGTTTCTGTTAAATAAGTGGCATCCATGAAAAGTAGGCCTTCCAGTCGTAAATTTCGCTATTTCGAAGAATATTTAATGGTTTGACGGGACTTATTGTCTGGAGTGTTTGACGTGGCACTCTAGGTGTCCTTTTTTTCTCGAAAATAACAAAAAACACAACTTTCATATTTGAAAGCCAATTTAAAAAAGCTTTGATTATTATTATTATTAAAAACAATGAAAAATCGATGATCTCCTTCCGGTTGAAAAACTATGTTTAAAAATTGCTTTTCCAATAAACAATAAAAAATTCGTAATTTTTTTTTTAATTTTTTTAAAATTCAATCTTTTTTGCATGAGTTTGTATAAGGACATTTTTCGTTAGATCAATACAAAGATAACAAATCTTAAAAAAAAAGGTCCTAAGATCTCAATTTTTAGTAACTTTCGAAAAATAAAAAAGTTTTCGAAATCGTTTAGCACCACTATTTAGTAACCCTGAACACTACACAGCAACAGAAAATGAGCAAAATCGATGACTTGAGTTTTGCCTTTGATATGGAGCGGCCCGAGTTTAAAACTTCGACAATTTTTTTCTCGAAAATAACAAAAAATACAGCTTTTATATTTTAATTTAAACTCAAGAAGACTTTAAACATTTTCATTCAAGAAAAGTGATGATCTCCTTCTAGTTGAAAAACAATAATTAGGAATTGTTTTCCAAATAAACAATTAAAATTGCACAATGTGTGATTTTTTTAATTCTTCTAAAACTCAATTTTTTCTGCGTAAGTTTGTATCAGGACATTTTTCTGTAAGACTAGTAGATACAGAGATAGCAAATCTTGAAAAAAATCCTAAATTTCCAATTGTCAATAACTTTTGAAGAATTGAAAATTTCGTAAAATCGTTTGGCACAACTGTTTAGTACTCCAAACACTACAAGATAACAAATTGAGTTTTCCCTTTAACATGGAATGCCCCACTACAAATAAAAATCAGAGCTCTGATTTTTGGAGATTCTGATTTTTAGTCAGAGCAGGTTGATAATAATATTTAAATAACGAGACGTGATTTCATTTATTGTGTATAATTGTAAGAACCGCGAAATTGCCTGCACGCATGGCTCGCATACACAGTGTTTCTCAAGCATCGGTAAGTTCGATTAAAATGGATCCAAAAACTGTTTGAATAAGTTTTCAGATAACTATTCATAGTTCCCAAAACCAATCATAGTGAAATTGTAGCAGATCCTCTTCTCAAGATATCACAAAATTACGTTTTACAGCCACTCAGAGGAATATCCTCTTTTATCAAAGGGATGATTCTTGGCTCAAATAGAATTTCTTTTCAAATTTACGGCTAGGAGGATTTTCATTTGTCTCAAAGAATCTGTTTCTAGCAAACATTATTCGTTTGCGACAAGGTTCATCTAAACTTCCAGCCACAACGTATTTCTTCTATATATCGGTGGGTCAGTTCTGTAAATCATCACTTGTTTCTGTCCAGCATGCATAGCTAGGAGACAATCGAAATTAGGTATCCACGCAATCAGTTTTAACTTTGTGTATCACAGTGCAGCATCAGCCAATATTAATAAACGCCTAATAAACTCCGATCACTTATTTTTTTCCTGTTCCAAAATGCCTTCTGACTTGTGTTCTCATGAAGAAAACCGGAAAAAAGTGCGTACACTTTGCCTTCAGAAGATTGTTTTTGAAAAGAATAAACCAAAGAAGGTTTTCATAAGCGAAAATGTTGACAATCTGATAAAAAAATTTGCGAATGAAAATTTTAATTTAAGTCATGAGAAGTTGTCATTGAGTATTTGTAAAACATGTTACTTTACTCTTCTTGATCACGAAAAAGGTATCTTCAAAGGGCCCATACAATCTATGCCAAATTATGAAGACTTGCAGTCAAGAAAAAGGACTCGTACAATGGAGAGCGAGATATGTGGTTGTTATGTTTGTTTAACGGCAAGATACAAAGGTCACTTTAAAGTCGAAAACGGTGAAGGACGTAAGAGAAAGTTGGAAAATCAAATTGATGCCTTCAGTGAACCTTATGGATCTGCAAATACCGATGAGAAACTTTCAACATCGATATAAAATGAAAGGTCCAGCGAAGTTCTTCAACTTTGTACAAGTTGTTTTCAGGAAAAAGAAAAAGGAAAAACACATAGTTGTAATAACGCTCGAGGAAATGTAATGAAAGTATTTAAAAATTCCCTGAAAAGCAACAGGACCAATTTATAACCGCCCTATTGAAGGAAAAGGCAAGCTTGCAAAGCAAGCTCAGCTTTTTTCAAATATTCATGTCCATATTTCCCGATGTCTATTCATCTGAATTTGATAATCGCGTTGGTGCTGATTCAGATGTACCAACTTAGAGAAGAACATTATATTCTAAGGGTGGAAATGTTGGTAAAAAAAGTAAGTTGACTAATGAGCGAAGATTGATAATTTTGGGCACTGTACCATAAATGAAGGAAACTTATAAAAACATTGAGCTCTTGTTTAATCTGATTAATCTTAACAAAATTCCGTTCAAATTTGTGTCAGATTTCAAACTTTTACTCATGATAAATGGCCAACAAACTGGTACCTCCGGTTGTACACCAACCCAGCCATTCATATCTATGAGTAAAATAATTCTTTCACCAGGATCGCAAGTAGCTATAATATAATTCAACAAGTCCCAGAAGATATCTTCAACATCCTTACTGTCACCATCAGCTGGAGCATAGCACACTATAAAAAATAGCTTATGATTCCCACTTCCATTATAACCCACAGTAATCTAGAAGATACACATTCATACTTTTTGACGTATTGTTTTGCTCTACATAAAATATCTAGCTTCCTTACGCGCATTGTATCCCCCAATTCCTTTTCTTTAAGATTATTTAAACCTCTAGCATTTTAAACGCCCAAGCTCTACTCATCGTCTGAAACTTTTCCGAGGACATGCCTTTCGTAAACAGAAGTGTCAATCCTATCGGCAGTTCATAATCATATTTTGACGTTTATTCAAATTTGGAAGGAATACTTGTTATTTCTCACTAGCAGATGATAACAGTTTGCTTTTCAAGTTTTTCTCTCGAAATAAAGATGCACAAGACTTTATGTGACGGCATTAGTTCACAGCTGATATTGAAAGTTTGTCTATTATTTTGAATGTAGGTCTCAAATTAAGACAGAAACTAGTCTTAATTCAGGGCAATAATCAGACTTGATTTGAGACTTTTTTTGCAAAGTCTCAATTGAAAACCTCTTTGGGTAGATTCTGCTGCGTCTTAAAAAAATTCGTATATGTCTCTCAAAATAAGCCTAGCTTTTTTCTGTGAAGTTATCGTATTTATAGACGATGACGACGACAGACAGACACCGAAGTGAAATCTATATTTTCTTAATCAGTGAGTCCAAAAACGTCGAGATTTTATGAAATCCGCGAAAGTCAATTTTCACATGAAACCAATACCTCCTCATTGAGGCGTCCATAAGTTTTACCTACGTTGCTTTGATGCGATGGACAACGCATTCTCGTAATGACAGTTTTTCTCATCATACCTCCGAGGATTCGGGAAAACGACCGTGTTACTAAAATCGGAAAGAGATCCACTCAGGATTTTTATTGACGAAGAGAAGAAAAGAAAATTGGTAAAATAACCAGAGCTGAATATGCTGACTCGATCATATTTTTTATTAAAATGATTGCAAAGAGCTTTAGAAATACAAATCAGTGCCTAAAGCGATTTGCTTGTCTTAGACTAAATGTATTTAATTTATCAATTCTGAGAATCAACCTCTGCTTATTCAAGAACTTCAACGGACATGAATTAATTAAATAAGAACATAGGATAAATACACTAATAGTGGGCCACCCTTCGTTAGTGGGTCTCCCCCTCCAATCCTCGCCTGAAAATATTAAATGAGAAAATAAATATTAAACTTGCCTCTTACATGAAGGCAGGGTGTCTATTCGCTTGGAAAACCTGCGTAACGCACACGACTTAAAACTTGGCGGTTGGGGTTCGATTCTCCGTGTCTGCGATTTTTTGTTCTTTTTTTCCGCGACATTACATTACATGAATGGCAATATTACCATACATGTGTGGCCATGTAACAATGCCAGCATTTGAAAACTACACTATTATGTATTGAAACGATACCTTGCGTCTCGAAAATAAACTTCCAATGCATTTAATGTAAAGTTCCAACATCAGTTTTTAACAGTGTACCTGGAAAAACGTGGGAATGTTAGGGAATTTTTTTGAGTCCGGGAATTTCTTTAAGCTCGCTATTTTTTAAAAATGTAATATTAAATTGAATAACAATGAATTTTTATTTGTAAAAGTAACCTTTATAATGCTGGATTTATACTGATTCTAATCAAACTTCTTTGTATCACTTTCACTATTCACAGGAAAATATCCTTCATTAAAAGTATTAATACGTTAAACATGCACTGAATTTTAAGCATGAAAATAAAACAATAATTCATTTAATCATTCGATTGTGATAAGTAATATATTCACCAATATTCTGCAATCATTTGTTGAAATTTCCTAAATCAAACACAAGATTAATTTTCTACCAAAAATATGAATGTCCAACAAAAGAGTTAAATTTTCGACCAAAAAGATAAATTTTCAACTAAAATGATAAATCATCAACCAAAAAAATAAATTATTAACAAAGTAGTTCCACTTTCAACCAATTAGTTGAATTCTCAACCAAAAAAGATTTATTTTCAACGAAAAATGTAATAGTAAACATTAATTTTTAACCAAAAATGGAATAGTTAAATAAATAATTTTTACAAGAAAACGAGTTTCCAACAAAATGTTTAAATTTTCAACCAAACAGTTGAATTTTCAACCAAATAGTTGAATCTTCAACCAAAACAGATTAATTTTCTATTAAAAAGTTGAATTTTTAACAAAAAAGGTGAAGTTTTCACCAAAAAAGATGAACTTGTGAACCAAAATGACGAATTTTCAACAAGAGTTGAGTTTTGAGTCAAGACAGACAAAATTTTTCAACTGAATTGTTGAATTTTCAAGCCAAAAGAACGAATTTTATTGCGAAATAGTTGAATTTTCAACCCAAAAATATGAATTTTCAACCACAAATGAAATAGTTACATTTTCAGTTGAAAAATAAATTTTCAACAGAAAAAAATCGAATTTTCAATAAAATACTTAAATTTTCAACCGAAAGAATAATTATTTGATTCAAGAGATAAATTATTAAAAAAATAATTAATTTTTCATAAAGTAGTCCCCTTTTCAAGCAAGTAGTTGAGTTTTTAACCAGAAACTATGAATCTGGCACGAAAAATATGATCAATAGTTGATATTTCAACCAGAAGAGATTCAAATTTCAAGTCTTTAGTAGTTGAATTTAACCAAAAAAGACGGAATGTGAACAAAATAGTTCATTTCAGCCAAACAGTTGAAATTTTAACCAAATAGTTAAATTTTCTACGAGACTTGATTTTCTAACCCGAAAATATGAATTTTGAACAATAAAGTTAATTTTCAACCAAAAATGGAATAGTTACATTTTCAGTTGAAAAATCAATTTGTATCAAAAAAACGAATTTCCAACAAAATAGTTAAATTTTCAATCAAAAAATGAATCTTCAACTTTAATGATAAATTATCCAAAAAGAAATTAATTTTTCACAAAGTAGCTCCTCTTTCAAGCAAGTAGTTAAAATTTAACCAAAAACTATGAATCCGCAACGAAAAATATAATGAATAGTTGATATTTCAACCAGAAGAGATTCAAATTTTAAGTAAAAAGCAGTTGAATTCAACCAAAAAAATACGAATTTTGAACAGAATAGTTCATTCTCAACAGAACAATGAATCTTCAGCCAAAATAGATTAATTTTCTACTAAAATATGCATTTTCAACAGAAAAGGATTAAATTTCTACCAAAAGAGATGAACTTTTGAAACAAAATGACAAATTTTCAGCACTACAGTTGAATTTTCAACCACGAAAGATTTTTTAGTCAAGAAAAAAAAATCAACCAAATTGTTGAATTTTCAAGCCAAAAAAGGTGAATTTCCTTCAATGCAGTTGAATTTTTAATCCGAAAATATTAATTTTTGTCATTGAAGTTAATTTTCAATCAAAAAATTGAATTTTCTACCAAAATAGTGAATACTCAACCGAAACAGATTAATTCTCTACCTAAAATTGACACTTTTAATCAAGAAGATAAAAATTCAACCAAATGGATGAATTTCCAACAATGTAGTTGAATCCTCAACCAAAACAGATTGATTTTCTCTTAAACAATTGCATTGATAAAAAAAATTCTACCAAAAAGAGATGAATTTTCAAACCAAAAAGAAGAATTTCCAGCAAGAGAGTTGAATTTCCAACCCGGAAATATGAATTCACAACAAAAAAGATAATTTTCAATCAAAATAAATAAGAGTACTTGAAATTTAACTATTCACCAGTGGATAATAAATTTGGGTTATGCAAGTATTATGTGATGCTTTGAACTTGAAAGGGTGTAGAGTCGATTTCTTTAAAAAATGCAGTACTTAATACATGAATGGCTCCTTATTAAGAAAAATTATACCTGGGAAAATCTAGAAATACCTGAAAAAAAGTCTGAAATCGTCAGGGATTTTTTCGTCCAGGATTTGAGTAGATACCCTGGAAGCTTTTGACTTATAAAACGAAATGAGTTGTGAGTTTAGTAATGTGCTATGATTGAGGGATATTTGAAGCGCTCAAAAAATGGTTTGAGGGTGAAAAAGTATATCACTGTTTATAAAATAAAGTTGAGCTGAATTTGAGTTGGTTGAGCTACGTTAAGCTACTTATTAAAATAGCATTAGTCGCTTATTGTAAGAGGCAGTGTTTGTCCAACTTAAGCTCCCTTACGCGGCTTGTACTTGAAGTTTGAGTGAATCATATACTCCCAAAGGAGCCAGATAATTGGTCAATTATGTACAGAAGTGTCACTTAAATCTTAAGATGAAACGTTGTTACCAATCTTGAAGCGCCCCTCGTAAACGTGGCTTGTATTAATTCACCTCTTTAAAATGCTGATATCCACATAACACTGAAGCTTTTAAAATTATCTGAAAAACTAAGCCTTGGAAGGAAATTAAGTATATATTACACAGACCATACATTACATTGTTATAAAATATACAATTATACATGTATGATACAAATTTTAGACGAGGAGAACTATTCAGAATAATTTCAAATTTCAAAATTTGAATTTCGAAGGTCTCTCATCTATAACAAAAGTCAATTTATAAACTTAAGCTTAAAATAAAATAGTGAAATTATACATTGAACAATCATAATAGAAGTCCGTTTAATATTGAACAATTTTGAAGTTAAAGCATCCAAAATTGGTGAGTATGTCACATTGCACAATTTTAACTGGCAATCCTGCGAGAATGAAGCATTCCAAATTAATATATTCGATGTGTACGTTTGACATTTCAGATAATTAAGTAAAGTGTCCATATTTTAATTAGTAAAATCTGAAAGCCGTAAAAATCGATTGTTTTCACAAGCTTTTATGTAACTTGCTGTGTGGGTCACTGTTAGGGTCAGATCTTGAATTCAAAAAACATATAGGGTAAGAGCACCAGTCACTGGCATCTTAAGAGGAAATTCAGACTTTTGGAAATAGATGTACACATAAAATCTTGAATAGTTATAATATACATACACTCAAAATTTAACGCCGAATACACTGGAATGTTCAGTTATTTAAAAAATGGCAAAAACTTGAAAAATTAGTAAAAATAAGTATATAGTTCTAAAACTTCAGTAATTGGTACTGCTAATCCTGGTTTTTGGCACCCCAATTTCCAGTGCTTGGCACTGCACTTACCTAATCTCTTAATATTTGATCAGTTACGTTGAAACATTGATTAGGAAGAAAATTCTTCATCTGAGACATAATAAATATTATTTCTATTAGTAACCCTCAATTTATATTTGCATAATTTTATATAATGTAAAAGTATATGCAAGGCTTTCGATAAAAATTCATGAATGAATAAAAGTTGCAGCAGCTTGCCTTTTAGACATGCCACTATCTATGACAGCAGTTAAAGCTTTGGACTTGTCTTCCTCAGTATACGAATTTTTCCTGTAAGGCATTCTGAACAAAATGAAGCAAAAAAATATTTATACATGTTACTAACTTTATACTTTGAATTAGAAAATTAAAGACAAATTTGAAACTAATATCTTGCTCAAATTTCATCAAAATAAATCGTTCAGCAAAGGAATAAAAGCTTTTGGTAATATAATCAATTCAATGAATGACGATAATTAAATTCCAGTTGTAAGTAAATAAAAACAGTACCTACTCATACCTGAAAAGAATTATTATATAAATGATACTAATTAAATTTTGGAGGTTACATCTACCGGCATATAAATTTTAGCTTTATATTATTGCATTAAGCTACTTCTACTCCTACCTCATAATGATTCATGTGAATTGTATTTAAGTAACTTACTTTATTTCTATGGATCCATCAATTTTAACACTTTGTTGCTGGAAATATATACGAAATGCGCCGTGCCATCACAAGATTTTCGTGTTTACCGTGTTTAAACTTAGTCACATAACCTTACTTATTTTATTATTGAATCGTAAATATTTCTTTAAAATATCCGCAAAAATTAAAACAGATTTACTTTTTTATAACGTTGCTATAACAAAATAAGAAATGATGTCAGCTAAAGATTTTTTAGAAAACCCGATAAATTCTTGACAACCTAAGAATTAAAGTAAATCGAATATTTTACAACTAAATTTGACATTATTTTGTATAAGTTGTAGATATCGTTAGACGTACAAATAATAGTAGAATTGAAATAATATCAGTAAAATACGATAGGTGTTCACATTTTCTTAAAATTTAACGAAAATTAGAAAGGGTGCCAATGACTGGCGCAGTGCCAATAACTGGTGCTCTTACCCTAATTACTTTATAAAATAATGCTCTTAGCATTTCATTTTGAGTAGGCTGTTGATTCGTTATTATTTATTAGTATAGTAGTACATATTAGTATTGGTTCAAGACAATTTTGTACGACGGTTCCTATCCAAATATAAACGAGCGATATAGTAAATTACCATTTAAAATCAAACAAATATTTTTGAACGGTACTATTTAAAAATGACAAATTTCAATGAGCAAATTTTCAGAAATAAATCTTTTCTGTAACACATGCACGTAATGTTCGATTTTAGAGGCATATATGGTATAGCTTGCAGGAAGTGACCGATTCCGAAACCGTGGTAAAAAGTAGATATAAAAAGACTTTATCTTGCTGCTGCGCTTGCGGTCTTTGAGCAAGATTACTTCTTCTTGCTGATGCGCTTGCGCAATTTGAGCAAGATTACTTTTTATAGCTATTGCACTTGCGCATTAAGATTCAATATTACTTTGCAGGACTGCCAGAATCATAAAATCACTTCATTGTGAGTTGACATTTGACAGACTGATTGTGAGTAGTGAATAGTGATTGGACCAACTCGAAGTGATAAGTTACCATAAATTACTGATAAAT
>JAUMHM010077652.1:0-13788 GCA_032362435.1 Melikaiella ostensackeni
AAACGAAAGACTTTGGATACTAATGGGCCCGCGTGAAGAGATTTTCTTAGTGGATTAGTATAATGGCTTTGCGAAGCTTTTCATCTGGGGTGATTGCTAGAGAGATTGATCAGCGACCCGTCTCGGGGCGGTGTTGTGGGATGACTGTGTCGTTTAAATGAACAGCACGCGACTTCTAAATTGATTTAAAACTTATCCCTTCTCCTACACATCCCTTACTTACCCATAACATATAATGTCCGTGATGCCCGGTAGTATAACGAGTCTAGAACCGAAAGAGTTACGCTTATCACGAAAGGGATTTGGCTTGATGGTATAATAATAATAATATTGAAACAATATGATGCGTGAAGAAATATCCTGATAGTTAACTTTTTTTATTGTAACAACTTTAAAGAGAGCTCATTAAAATATGATTAATTTTCATAAATATCACAATTTTTATCTACTTTTATATGGTTTTTTTCATTTTTCTGTAATAGGTTCCCTATTATAATTCACATAATATTTTCCTATACTCGCGAAAAAATTATAAGAAATCCATTACAAAAAAATCATTATAGGCCTATACTGATTTTCCTATAATATGTTTTCATAAGGGCAACACAAAATTATTTAAAAAGTTAATTAAAATATATGGCTCATTGATTAGGAGGTGGTACTGCAGGACGAATAGGAGGCAATTAGTAGGATACAAATTGAAATGTTTGAAATTAAAAAATTTTAAATTGAAAACTTCAAATTATTGAATAAATCCCCATTCAAAGCCTTCGATATTAAACAACCTGTAAATGAGAAATACTTAAAATTGTACATTTCCAAAAAATTGCAAGCTATAAGAATAAGGCAGTTTTTATTCTTAGGCTCACGAATTTAAATAATATCAGTAATAAGCATTTAAAACTGAAGATTAATCAATTTAACTTAATTAATATATTTTTCAATATTTATCACCGTAGTTATCCTGTAAATTACCCCTGATGAGAAAGTCTAAATTGGCTTCGAAACATGTTGGTACCCAGTAGTATAAAAAAGCTGTAAAAAAAATTATGAGGCTGCTTTTGGTTGACTCTCCTTTTTTTTTGCCTCTCTTTTTCTTTTTTGTTCGTACATTTATTTTACATTTGTCTCTGATGAGCCCGAAAGGCGGGTAGTCTCGATATCTAATTTTGATTTGTGAACTTTTTGGGTGTTCCTTTTCCAGTACACAAAAAATTTTCATAAGAGAGTGGATTTCATTTCGATCTTTGAAAAATGAAATAATTCCTTTGGATTGAGGAAATACATGATTGGATGTTTTCAGTACGATCATTTCTTTGAATCAAGTAAATTTTCTTCGACTTTATTTGAATTTAATTTAAAATTGGAATCATAGTAATCTTGTTTTATACTTGTATATTATTAATTGGTGATGCAATGTTTCCCGCACGCTGTAACGCGCGTATAATATTGCTGGTTAAATATAAATTTTGTTTGTTTCTGATTTTCAGTGAAATTATTGAGACTCAGCCAGTCATGGTTTTGCGGAGAAATCGGGCGGAAAATCGATACTCGTTTGAAAATTGTTACTGGCCTAACGAGGCACAAACTGATCTGAAGTGAACGTCAAAGGAGGGCCGTACATCCGTGAAAAAATAGCAAACAGAGAAGCTCTTATCGCTCAATGTACCATATATAACTCGCATCAAGTCCATCAAGTCGATGACTCATCGAACTCTTATTAGTAACAATGCATTAACAAATCCATTTCTTTCAACATCACATTTTCAATTTTTATTATCAAATGAGTGAATCACTGAATTCTGCCTTTGTTTTGAAATTCAATTTTATAGTACTCTGGAAAAACACTCCAGATGAAGTTAATATACACGTATTAAACTCGCGCGAGCAGGAAAAGTAATTTAATTTGTTTTACAGCGAAATTTTCTGCAGAATATCTGAATTATAATCCTTAAATTGTATAAGAATGTTTTCGATTACATTGTAAGAAAAAAATACTTGTCAATAACAGGGGTCGCAGTCAGTCTCCTATTCTTCTTTTTCTCCCTATATTTCCCCTATTTTTCTCGCAATCTCCTATAATCCCTATATTTCAAAATTCTGGCCATTTTCGCCCTTTTCACCTTTGTTTGAAGCTGTGATCAATTTTATAACCAGAAACCTATAATATTCAAAAATGCGCGCCCCACAATCTATATAATATAAAGTTAGAAGCCTTTAAATTTAAAAACTTGTAAACGCGAATGAATTTTAATAAGACTCAAGCTCACCTTAAATAATTTTTGTTTAACTAAGTTAGCCCAAGATATCACAGTTTCGAAACTTGTAACTCAACTTTTTCAATAAATATAAATGCATAGTATAATATCCACATAATAATAATGTTCGTAATTTTCTTTGGGTGACTCTCTCGAGGATCGAAAGGCTAAAAAACTAAGAAATTTGAAAGTCTTTGATTCAACTACCTTAATTTTGGCAAATATCTAACTAAAAACTTTAAAAATTGAGAAACAAAATTTGGAACTCATCAAACAATTCGAAAGCTTTCAGATTCCGAAGGCTCCAGTTTTAGAAAGTTTACAATTTTGAAGCTCTTTAATTATTAATAATTCTGAATTTGAAAAGACCCGCAATGAGCATGCATGATTTTCAATTTAAAAATTTTAAAACACAAAATTGCAAATGAAGCGTGGCGCTGAAGAACGAGAATACCAACATTTTTTCGAAAATAGGTTAATTGCATAAAAAATTCTTTGAAAATCAAATATACATAGTGTTAAAAGGATTTTTTTTGAAATATCATTTTTTAGCAATACATTTCTGTCATAGTGTGATATCGCGATCTTTAATTTTGATCTTCTCGGAGCAGAATCATTTCTTTGATCAAACACTTTTTACTCCCATTCAGCATCCCCATGTCTCGGGAGCAAGTTTCTATTTTTGAGAAAAATTTAAAAATTCCATTTTTAATAGCTATCCAAAACCGATTATGAGAATCCATGAAATTTTAACCTCGAAATTCTTGGTTGATTTTCTCGAAATTAGCCAAATTTTTTATATCAAACTTTATTTACCCGTAATCAGAAACTTAATATCATGGGAACATGATTTTTCAACTTTTCTTTAATAATTTTCGAATTTTCGAAAAATATTTGATGTAAAGAATCCAGCGATACATTCGTTCTTCTAATAAAAAAAAAATGAAGAGAAAAATAATCATCTTTGTTTTTAAGAAAAATCCCTCTATTTTCCCTATAATTCAACTGCGGAACCAATGTAATCCCTGCAATAATTATTTACCTTCCTTTAATCTTCAATATTGAGCTTCGAAGTGTTGAATAATGCATTTTCAATAATTTAAAATATAATATAGATTTAAAGTACTGATAAGGTTTAACTGTACTGTGCGGGTTCCAAACAATATTCTAAATCGAAAAAAGTCGTTTATCAGTTGCTGGAATGTTGAATAGGTAGGAATTTATAAATACAATACACGTGATAAACTCGTGAAACCGAGAAAAGTAATTAAATTTATTTTACAATGAAATTTCCTGCTCAATATCTAAATTATATTCCTTCAATTTTATAAGAATATTTTCAATTATCATGTAAGGAAATGAATACTTGTCAATAAAAATTTACTTTCCTATACAAATGTAAAAAAAAATATTTAAAAATGTTACACCTTAAATTCAGAAATGTACTTAAGTTCAGAGGTGCATTTAAATTCAGTAAAAATTTATCTGGATTCAAGTAAAGTTGATCTTAATTTGAGAAAACGTATGAATAATTTCTGAAATTCAGATATTGACCTTCTTAAAGTCAAACAAATTTGTGCTGAACTTAACTTCATCACAAGGTGAAAATTAAATTAAAATCCATTAGATACTTATTTTTTCTTTTGATCCAATGGGCCTTAGTTTCCGAGATATCTAGGTATAAGTATTTATGCTCTTGAGCGCGGTCCACGCTCGACAGTGGCGAGTTGAGCCTTCGAACGTAAAGACTCAAACCTCGATATCTCATCCTGTAAAGCCCTAGTCTAATCGACGTCCCTCAATTCCCGACCTCACCTTGTGAGTGAATGTTTTCAATTATATTATAATGAAAGAGATACTTGTCAGTAAGAATTTATTTTCGTATAATCTCCAATATTACGCTTTGACTGGCAAAATGTTTGGCTGGACAACTAATAAAGTAGGAGGGCCAACTATTTTAGTTTATGATATATGCCGCTGCCACGTAAGTGGTTGTGGTTACTACTTTTATTTCTAAGAATGGTAGAAGTTGACCTTACTACTTTACTTGTTGTCGTAACAACTTGCGATGGCAGATACCATTTTCTGGTAGTCGTACTTACTACTTCAAGTAGTAAGTATTACTCAAAAATTAGTAAGGTCAAGAACATTTAACGAGACACATGTATTCCTATGTATTTTGAGTCGCTGAATCCGAATCTGAGGCCAAAATATCACCTTCAACGATCACTTTTCGACATAACCTCAAAAAACCTAATTTTTGAGTATGTGATGGAAAAACGTGGTTTTATTACGGATTTCAAGCCGGTGAATTCAAAAATTGAGTCAGATCAGTGATATTACTGATACATTTGGAAGATAACCTCAAAACGAAATTGCCTGAGCGGCACTTTTCAGGACTAAATTGAATTAATGTACATTCAGGCATTGAATCCGATACATAAGTCAAATTAGTGTTGGTCTTCCATGGCTGTATGAAATAACAGCTATTTTTTCATTATAACGCACTCTTTCGCATTCGAAAGACCCTCGTAGCAGCATTTTCCTTTTTGTACTTTTTTTCTGAGGTAAATCTCTTTTCAACGTTCAACAGTGTTCCGCAATCTTGTTTTTATCCCATCTTTCTTGATATCGTTGTTCCATCACTTTAATATATTGATTGAGCCTTTCACCCTGTTCTTCACTGTAGTCGCCAAGATTTTCATGGGAGTATTCAACATGAGAGTCCATAAAATGGAAATTCAAACTCATTAAATACTTCAATTTTTGGAAACCGTCGACGATTCTCGAAATCTTTTTTTTTCACTCTGGACTTTTAATTTCCCAGGAATTGCTCAACAACATTTTTGAAATCGAGCCATGCTCTTTTCTCAGTTAAAATCATTTTAGTAACAAAAACGTCGTCTTTTAATAGCTGTCGAATTTGAGGTCCATCAAATATCCCTTCTTCGTATTTAGCATCGGACAATTGGGGAAACTGAGATATTATATACTGAAAACATTGTCCCTCTTTATCTAGTGTCTTCACGAATTGTTTCACAATACCCAACTTAACATGAAGAGGTGGAAGAAGGACTTTTCATGGCTCCAATAATTGGTCATTGATGACGTTTCTGGATCCTCTTTCCAGCGATATTCTTTTTGACCAAACTTTTTTTTGTAATGATTACCACGATCCCGGCTATCCCAGGAGTACAAGGAACAAGGATACTTTGTAGTATCCTTGAATATATTTGTAGTATATTGAAACTTCTGGTTTAAGTTCATCCATAAGTCCATTAACATCCGTGCAATAGACTAAAAACACTTCTTGATCAAGATGAAAGTATTTCCGAAAATGCTGCTTTCTGTTCCGATAAGCACTTGACTTCGTTCCTTTTGCTAGATTTTCTTTTTTTTAAAGCTGAAGTAAGGTGTTCAGCGCTATGTTTAGATAACCCCAGCTCTCGAATTAGGTAATTTAATTCTTTCTCGGCCCACGTCTTTGAACGTCTTATTTTTCTGTCATATGTAGTGTATTCGTTGACAGTTGTCTCACATTCAGTATCGGAATCTTAACTACTGCTTGTGCATTTCTCATGTCCTTGCACTGCTTTTATTTTTTATAGTTTTTGAATGAGAGGTGCCAGCGTCTACTTACACGTCTGCAGTTTTTTTCATTTGTGGTTCTATTACCGAAGAGGCTGTATTATAAATAACTGATTCTTTGTTGAAGATTCCCCATTTCTTCGCATCATTCTTGCAGAATGAACAATTCCTTGCATTTTGCGGTTTTTCCAGATTGCTGATACAGTAAACTTCAAGCTTCCATTATTTCCACTATCTTCGTATTTGTACAACATTGCATGACAAGCGGAGCATATAATTTGAGGAGTCCAGCTCCCATCTCGTTTTGCAAACTTAACGTTAAAGTATTTTGCATACATGTCCCAAATTTTTCCAGTAATGTTCTTCCGATATTTTGGGATTTCGTATTTCACACAAATGTAACAAAATTGATCCTGATTGTTTACACAAATGTGTGTTTTTTTCAACTTTTTCAATTCTTAGAAGCCATGGTTATTTTGATCCCCACACGTTAAGGATCTTGGCCCGATTGCAGGCGAGTCCAGCGTCCTGGGGGTGATAACCCTCATACCTCCCCAAGGCTAAGTATGAGGGCTTTCCGGCCTCGATGAGGACAATGTCAACTCATCGCTTGACACACTACGGCTTCGTTCTCACACCCTAACGTCCCCCAGCAGGGCAGCGCACCTTTGCTGACTTCGTTACTGACTGGGCTGAAAGGTGAATCATTCTACACATCCCTTTTCAGGGCACTTCTCACATAGGAATACATGCGTTTCGTTAAAAGTTCTTGATGTTTTTTTTTTGTGTCTGTGTTTTTTACCCGAATAACTCATCGGTATAACGAGATTATATTAATTACATAAAATCCTGAAAGCTCCATCATGTCTAACGAATTAACTTTCTTTCTCACCTTGGAGTTTTTCGAAGTAATCTTCTGTTTTCCAAGTTTCAAGCAGATTCTGAACTTGCAGTATGTTTTAATGATTAATCCGTGTCATCGATGTGATCGACATTCCCAAGACCTCCGAAACACTAAACATGGCGATGATCGTGAACTTGACGCGATATTTCGACATGAATTTTGGCAGCACTGCTCAGGTTCCAGCTCCAGTGTTGCCAGACCCGAGTTTTTAAAAAATGAGTGTAAAATTCATATTGCTATTAAAAAACTGAAGAAAAGTCTTCTAGCTGTATGATAGCACGGTATTATACTCATTGTAATGTATAAATAAACACAAAATACATTTTCTTGTAAACCAGAGCTGCAGATCGCGGACCGGCAGAGTTTGCGCAGTACAGTTCATATAAATTTTTAGGTTGTGTTAACAAAATATATAACTTAACCTGACCTTAAAATGTATGCGAACGCTTTTGCGCAAACTCCGCTGGTCCGCGATCTGGAAGCTCTGAATTCAATTTGTAACTATAATTTAGCGCCCTTTTTGAATCGAGATTTTGTATACACATTTGGAATATCGCTAGAAATGCTCATGCCTTAGAAACGAATGAAAAGAAGGGTTATCTCATTAACTGTAAACTGTGATCTGTATCTGTATATTGATGTCAGCTTTTTAAATAAAAATTATGTAAGTTATTCAGATTTGAAGAAATGAAAGTGATCTTAACTTACTTTTAATCCTCATAAACTTACCTTGAATTCATTCGCTCTCGCTGACATTAAAAAGGTCTAAGAACGTCTAGCGACGAGAATTCCTATTCCTAACCTAACTAACCGAGTATCTAGATTCTAGGAACTAGAAGCGTAAAACCCGTAAAACGCTACGCAGAGCGCGAGTCTCCGCTGGACAGAATGGCTGCGTACTGACAGGTTATTGGCAGAAGTGCCCTCGTTCGTACGCCGTCTGCATCGTATCATTGGGCAGAGGAATTCATCAAGAGTCCAAAATGCGGAGTTTTGGGCCATCCGCATTGCAAAATGCGGATTGCGGATTCGAGTCTCAGAATGTAAAGTGTAAAATGCGGAAATGCGGTGTATCTGGCAACACTGTCCAGCTCTGACAATGTCGCCAACGAACAAAACTTGTAACCTTTACTACTTTTATTTGTTTTAAAATAAATTGCTGGTAAATGTAACTACTTTTATTTGTTGGACTTAAAATTACTATCGTTACTAATATGAATTACATAGGAGTACCAACGGCGACTTTTTGCTGCAGAAAATTGGTTAGTTAGTTTCACTATCTAATTAGTTGTCACAGCTAATACCATCTCCATTAATGAAAAGCTTGTTGTGCCAACCAACCATTTTTTTCAGTGTTGAAATGTTAAATAATGTATTTTTATTGACATAGAATACAATATAAATTTAAAGTATTGATTAGGTTTATTTGTATTATGAGGGTTCCAAGCACTATTCTAAATCGAAGAGAGTCGTTTATCATCTTCTGGAATTAAAGTGGACAGGAATTTGTAAAATAGGATAAGGGGACGAAAAATTGTCAGCTTTGTTTCGAAAACCTGCCCCGAAGAACATCATGATATATTTTGTCGTGAGTGGAACAAAGAACATAGAAGCCCTATGCCCAGACCTACAATATGGTACATTTCGTAATATGGCTCAGGGCACTATTGTATGCATATGTTCGTGAGCACAAAGAAGAGATGAGACAACGGAGACAATAAAGGGCCACCTCTTTCTTCAATCAATATTGGACGACACGAGTTACACCCCTAATAAAGCCGTTTCATTGATCCCTCGTCTAACTGAAAAAAATTTCATTTCAATCATCTTTCACAGGAAGGAAACACAGTTAACCCCAGGAACAAATTATATCTTCAAATTGGATAAAAACGCTGCAGCACATTTATCCACTCAAAGATAAAATTTATCTGGCGAAAGATAAAATTTATCTGTCGAAAGGTAAAAATTTATCTGATGAAAATATTTATGTCACATTTGTGACATTTGTCAAGTGACACTTCGATGTCAAACACCTCCTTACTGAAAAAATCCTGGGAGAATACTCGTGTAATTTCTTCGTGCAAATCCTGTCCGAAAATTACACGAGTATTTATTCTAAACGGTGCTAAGTCCACTTTTCGACGAAATGAATTTTCTTCAAAAATCATACTTTCTCGCATTTTTACGCCCATTCCAGTAAAAAAATTTAAGTTTTACAATTTTTTACCCCAAAACAGAGCCTATTCTAAAGCCAGCTAAAAAAAAGCTCATCGGAGTCCGAAGTGTGAAAGAGGGCGGGAATTTGTAGTGAGAAGTACTGAAATTGTTTTTTTGAAACTAATATGTTTCCAAGAAAAGTTATTAGCGAATTATCTTTCTTAATGTATTTTTAATACTTAAATGAATATATAATTATTAAGCACTAGCAAAAATAGCGCGCGACTCGCACTTATATAACTTCTTTCTTGCTCTAATCGCCTAATTATCAAATTAGAATATATGCTTACATGTAAAGTACTATACAATATACTTAATGATAATTATGAATGAAAAAAAAAATTAAAATAACTACGTCGGCTTTCATACAATTTTAATTTCGATCGGCAACTTGTTTAATTCTGAATATTTATAGTTTACAAGCATGAAATTTTGAACATCTTTTTGAAATAAGTCTATCTTGAAGATATGCAATTGAAGATTCTTCAATGTTGAATGTGTACGAGTATAATTTAAAATGATGTAATTTTGAATACTTTTTTGGAATTCTTCAATTTTTGAGATTTACAATCTATGTAGTTTGGCATCGATACATAAAAAGTATCAAAATGTTAAACATCTCTGGACATCCGGGACCCATTAAAAGTTTGGAAAAAGTGTGAAAAATTGCAGTTTTTATCGGTTTTTCAAATATCTCTTCACTTCACAGCATGCTACTTATAATTTTTCAAAACAGAAATTGAAATGCATTAAATTCCCGGAAAAATGAAAAAAAAATGTTTGTGTCATATAGTTTAGGAGATACAAACTTGGGTAGTTATATTCTTCTAAAATAATTGTTAAAGAAAATTTAGTTTTAGTTTTTGTGAAATAACATGTTTCCTGTACACAGCAGGCAAGAATAGTCAAAATATAAGTCAAAGCAGACTTTATTTCTGACAAATCTAAATGAAATAAAATGTTTTACGTTGTATACGTCTAAAGTTATAGCGTGTCGAATATGCCCACTTTTATGAAAGGGCGTTAAAAAGTAAGTTTTCTTCAATATCTCGTTTCTACTGCAATTTGCCTTGAAAGTTGTTCTTATACTAATGAAAGTGCATAAAATAACATACAAAATCTGAAAAACTTTTGTAATTCTTGAAATATGTCCATTAAAATGAGTTTTCTTTTAAAAGCTGATGCCCGCGATTTTTCTGGATATATTTCAGGAATTACTGAAACTTTTTAAATTTGTATGTCATTTGATGTAGTTTATTATTATAACATCAACTTTTAACGCAAATCACAGTAGAAATGAAATATTAAAAAAAAAAAACTTACTTTTTAATGAACTTTCATAAAAGTGGGTATTTTTCAACGCGCCATAACTTCGGACGCATGCGAGACACAATATTTTATTTCTTTTAAGTTTTCTCAAAATTGAGTATGATTAACTCATATTTTATCGTTACCGTTACATCACGAAAAAAGTAATTAGTTGTCGTTATCGTTACCGATTCAAAATGCAACTTTTTCTTAGTTGCATTTCCCAAAAAAAGTAACCATCGTTACTTTTTAGTTAATTTTGTATTTTAAAAATATATATCCAAATTTGATTTTCACAAAACTTCATTCATAACTTTCGAGTGATAGTTATTACACTTTTTAATAAAAGTCGTAGGTTAGTCATGACTCACGTAATATTTCTGAAACAAGGAATATTTTAGAAAATTTTAAATTTCAGTGTGGAAGAAAAATTTCAGCTTTCCTATTTTGGGCTATAAATATCATTGGCGTTGGAAACTAAGTATTTCTTTCTGAAAGGGTTTTTAGATTTACCTTGTTACAACTTCCACTTCCAGAATATCTAAAATATTCTAAGACTAACAGAAAATGTTTTAAAAGATGTTAATTTTTTAACAAAATACGTGAATTTTTAACGAAAAGGATAAATTTTCAACCAAAACAGACATATCTTCAACAAAATACATAAATTTCCAAATAAAAAAGAGGAATATCCAACCAAATAGTTGAATCTTCAACTAAACAATATAAATTTTAAATAAAAAAATGAAATGATTGAATTTTCATTTAAAAAAGAAAATTTTTAACCAAATAACAAAAATTAACAAAATAGTTGATATTTTAACGGAAGAGATGAATTTTCAACTAAAATTATGAATCTTCAACCGAAAAAACAAAAAAAATTTAACAAAGTAGTTCAACTTTCAACCAAAAAGGGTGAATTCTCAATGAGAAAGGTCATAGTTGAAATTTCAACCAAAAAAGATTTATTTTCATTTTAAATTAAATATAGTTCAACTCAACCAGAAAAGACGAATTTTCAACAAAACAGGTAAATTTAAAATCAAAGAAATGAATTTTCAACCAAGAAGATAATTTTTTACCAACAAAAGACGAATTTTCAACAAAATACATGAATTTCTTTTCAATTGAAAAAAAATAATTTTGAACGAAAAAAGATGAATTCTTAACAAAAAATGTAATAGTTGATACTTCAACCAAATAATATTTTTATTTTGAATCAAAAACAGTTACATTTAACCAAAAAACAATTTTTCAACAAAATAGTTGAATTTGCAGTCAAAACAGAAAAAAATCAACTAGATTGTTGAAGTTTCAAGCCAAAAAGGCGAATTATCAACAAAAAAGTTGATTTTCAACCAAAAAATAAACCTTTTATCCAAAAAGTTCAATTCTCAATAAAAACGTAATATTAAAATTTTCAACCAAGAACATAATTTTTTACCAAAAAAAAGACGAATTTTAGACAAAATACATGAATTTTTAACTAAAACAGATCAATTTTCAACCAAAAATGGGATAGTGAAAATTCTTAATTGTAAAAATTAAGTTTTAACGGAAAAAGATGAATCCTCAACGAAAAATGTTATAGTTGATATTTCACCCAAAAAAGATTTTTATTTTAAATCAAATACAGTTGAACTGAACCAAAAAACACGAATTTTTAACAAAATAGGTGAATTTGACACCAAGGAGATGAATTTTCAACCAGAAAGATCATTTTTTTCAAAAAAAAAAACAAATTTTCAACAAAATACGTGAATTTTTTTCAATTGTAAAAAAATAATTTTGAACGAAAAAAGATGAATTCTTAACAAGAAATGTAATAGTTGATACATTAACCAAAAAATATTTCTATCTTAAATCAAGAACAGGCATATTTGACTAAAAAACAATTTTTGAACAAAATAGTTGAATTTGCAATCAATACAGAAAAAAAGTCAACCATTTTGTTGAAGGTTCAAGCCAAAAAGGCGAATTTTCAACAAGAAAGTTGATTTTCAACCAAATAATAAATTTTCTATTCAAAAAAGTTCAATTCTCAATGAAAAATGTAATATTTTAAATTTCCTCTAAAAAAGAAGATTTTTCAACAAAATAGTTAAATTTGAACCCAAAGAGATAAATTTTCAAGCAAGAACATAATTTTTTACCAAAAAAAAGACGAATTTTAAACAAAATATATGAATTTTCAACTAAAACATATCAATTTTCAACCAAAAATGGGATAGTGAAAATTTGTAATTGTGAAAATTCATTTCTAACGGAAAAAGATGAATCCTCGAGGAAAAATGTAATAGTTGATATTTCAACCAAAAAAAAACAGTTTAATTTTGAATCGAAAACAGTAATATTCAACCAAAAAAAGAATTTTCATCAAAATAGTTGAATTTCCAGTCAAGGGAGAAATAAAATGAAGCAGTTCATTAAGATTTCAAGCCAAAAAAGCGAGTTTAACAAAAAAGTTGATTTTGAACCAAATATTAAACTGTTTATCCAAAAAGATAAATTCTCAATGAAAAATGTAATGGATTAAATTTCAACCAGAAAAGACATATTTTCAACAAGATTGTTCAATTTGAAGCCAGAGAGATGAATTTCTAGAAAAAGACATGAATTTCCAGCTACAAAACATCAGTTTTCAACAAAATAGTGCAATTTGAAACCAAAGAGATGAATTATCAAACAAGGAGATTAATTTTGTACCAAAAAAAGACAAATTTTAAACCAAAAGTGTAAAAGTTAAATTTTCTATTGAAAAAATTAATTTTCAATGTAAAAAGATGAATCCTCAACTAAAAGTGTGTAGTTCATATATTTCAACCAAAAAAATTTAATTTTAAATCAAAAACAGTTATATTCAACCTAAAAAAAAATTTCATCAGAATAGATGAATTTGCAGACAAGAGAGAGATAAAATCAACCAGATTGTTAAGATTTCAAGCCAAAAACACGAGTTTAACAAAAAAGTCGATTTTGAACCAAATAAAAAACTTTTGGTCGAAAAAGATAAATTCTCAATGAAAAATTTAATGGATTAATTTTCAACCAAAAAAAAAACAAATTTTCAACAAGATCGTTTAATTTGAAGCCGAAGAGATCAATTTCTAACAAAATATAGGAATTTTCAGCTACAAAAGATCAGTTTTCAACCAAAAATGTGATAGTTGAATTTTCAATTGAAAAAATTAATTTTCAACTAAAATAATAAATAAAATAACTGAAATAGTTAAATTTTCGGTTGAAAAAAAATCATTATCAACCAAAGAGAAATGAATATTTAACTCTGAAATTATGTTTTCATTTCTTTCTAAGTGTTTTTATAGATTTAAACAAATTTTGAATCCCAGGGTTGGAGAAAAATTTCAATTTTCCTACATTGGGCTATAAATCTCTCTGGCTATCTGTCGCCACAATTTGAACAGTGAAAATGAAGAAAATAGTTGGAGAAGTAATAAAATTGATTGACTGTCGTAAAAAGGGCTTGTGAACTACATTCCGAAAGTAACTAAG
>JAUMHM010077663.1:0-13787 GCA_032362435.1 Melikaiella ostensackeni
TCTATCTTATGCGTTGTGCCTATAGTTTATGTCTGAATTTGTCATTATCAATGCGAGCACGAGGAACGCGGTTTTTTTCGCGTCTACAAAGTTCAATTTTTGCGTTTTGTGCCAGTTTTTCAATAAAAAATTGCTCCAAAAATGGCGGAAGAAAAATTTGATCTTTTTTCCGACGAATTCTTGAGCGACGTCAACGTGGGAGACAAAAATATGTAAGTTCAAACAATCCATAACCTTACTTTTTATAATTTTGGTAATTTTTTTGAAAATTCAGTAGTTACTCAGTTATATTATTAAAAATCATGACTTAAATTCTGTATTTGGCTTTTTTATTCAACAATTTTCAACTTTTTGAAAAAAAAAATGTTTTGAAAACATGTGTCGTCAAAAAGTTATTCCTATTTCATTTTTCAGTGAATTGGTTGCCCAAGTGAAATCCGTCGACACCAGAATGACTGTTGGCAGTGACGCCAAGTACGAGATCATGAATTTTGTCATTGGCAATTACACCGACAAAACAATTCAGTGTATTGCTTGGGGAAATGATATTGCCATCGTCGAAAACAATATTTCACTGGATTCGGTAAAATTTTTTTTACTAAATAATTAAAAATAAAATTAAAAACTAAATGAATTGATCAATTGATTACGCATTTGTTCACAGTATGTTCACATCAATGGGGCTGAAGCCGTGAAAATTTTCGCCACCAAAAGAATTCAAAATCGAGGGAACGTTCCATTTGAATTGAAAATCAAAAATGGTACGGAAGTGACCATTCTTGATCCTGCTATGGTGAATATCGAGCAAGAAAAAGAAGCAGTTCCAGTGGAATTAGAAGAATGTGCCAATTTCACAGACCGAATTCGTAAGTTCACCGTAACGATTAAGAGGAATCCTCAGACATGGACTTATGTCATTATAATCAGTCATTTTTCGTCCAAATTAATAAACTAACAGGTGAAAATGGAGAAAAGAGGCCTGTATTTCCCTGTTATACAAACCTCTCTTCTCCATTTTTTCCTTCAAGTACATTTATTTGGACAAAAAATGGTTGTTAGGAATGACATAAGTCCATGTCTCTTGATTCTTCTTACAAGATTTCTCCTTTTTAAATTATTGCATGTTCCCACAATTTTAATTTATCAATGTTTAATGTTTTTTAGGCACGAAAGGATACCTGAAAACAAAGTTTCCGCACGTGACTCAAAGCGGATCGGCGTATCGCTCTTACGAGTCTGCTGCTATCATGATGAAGGACATAAAAGTTAATGTTAGAGTCCTTCAGTCACAGGAAAACACTTTTGAGATTGGGAATCTTCTGGAAATCGTCGGTACTCCAATGGAAGAAACTGGTCATTTGTTTGTTGGCAATAATTTACTCGACATTTCAATATTCACAGTTCAATTATGTGTTATATCTATTTATTTGTATTGAAAACTTTTTTTTACAAATTTTATTGTGCAGAATAATGATTTTTTTCTAATTATATTCGAAAAAAATAGAAAAAAATACAAATAAAATAAAACTTTTTGATTATTACAAATAATAAACAAGGTGTTACTGCATTCTTCTTGCTGATAAAATCGATGCAGGATGTCAAAAAGCTTGACAGTCCTAACTTCTCATCTGTTCAGATGATAAAAGCTACGAAAACTCCAAAAAGGAAAATAGCTGGAAATACTCCAAATCCTCATGATGTCAATATGAGCGATCCAAAGGTACAGTTAATAATTTTGTAATGACTGTGATAATTTTGTGAAATTGATACTATTTTTCATAATTTTTTCAATAAGTAAAAGTAAATCTCAAAACTAAGTAGAGTAAATGGTAAGATAAAATGAATAATAGAGTTAATTATCATAACAAAATATACATAACACAATTTAATTTCATTTGTTTCAGAAGACGAAGACTTTCGAAGGCCTGAATGCGAAGTTTTGAGAAGCCAAATCATCCTTGTGTCTCGGGATCTTTTCCTTTCTTTTTTTATTTAAATTTTTATATCTTCATGTTCTGTTCAATTGTTGGCTCACAGTTAATTCGCTCATCTACCAAGATTGATAAGGTTTTGTGTTTTTTTTTTCAATATGTCATTTTTATTTGAAATTTTTGTTTTTCATTTAAATTTTTGTTTTCTTTGAACAATCTTTCAGTAGAATTTGAGCGAATGCAAACGAGTCTGTGATTTGGTATTGGTTAAACGTTTGATACGTGATTTTTGTTTGCGACAATACCAAGGCGTGATAATTCACTCATTTTTTGTACTTTCCATAAGATTTTTGTACTTTTGTATTGAATTCCTGTGTAATGAGTATTTTTGTTCGATAGAAAGTATACCAAAGTTATATTAGTTAAGAAAACATTGTATTTTTGGTTATTTCTATGAAGAAAGTACGATGTCTCAAGTTTGTAAGTTTAATTTTGATTTTGTAAGAGCTCGTTATAAGAATGCAAATACCTGTAGTACAAAAGAGCATTTTGACTGTTTAGAAGTAAGATTCTGGATATTTGTTGAGGAAAGTTTTGTATTGATGAATATATAAAAGAATTTTTCTAATAAGTGTTGTTTTATTCTGAAAAATATTTGCAACAGATTTCAACGAATGTTGAAGGTCAAAAAATGGAATAATCTTATGGAAATTTTTAATTTGATTGTTTGTGCTTCAACGATAGATAATGAAAAATAAGCGTATACTAATTTTTTTCCATTAAATTAAAATTGATAGAGTTATAGAGGGTTGAAAAATGCTGTGACGTCACAAGTTAGTATACAATACCGTGCATTGTGACGTCACAGCGTTTTGAAACCTCTATATCTCCATAAACTTTGATTTAACGAGAAAAACAAGGAGTATGTATACACTTATTTTTCATAATTTATCGTTTAAACCAAAAAAATCGGAAAAAAATCATGAGAAAAATATTTTTCGCAAATATTGCATGGCCTGGGGACTTTTCTCAGCAATCTCCGTATCAAAGTTACTAGCGTGGATAAATCTTATAGCAGCAGGTATTTTATCATATGATCATGACAGCCAGTGTTGCCAGATCAAGGATTTTCTACCTAGATTTAGGAGTGTTTCAACGTCCTATGGAGATTTTTAGGGAGAAAAACATCAGGGAGACATTTAAAGAGTTTGAAAGCAAAAATTTTAATGAAAATGCGTCATGAATATTAATTTTATTCGTTATTTGTAGCATTCAGAATTAAAATAAAACAAATTTTTTGTATTTAGGGAGAATGTTGCTCATTCTAGGGAGAAACAGAGCGACATCTGAGACTCACGGAGAGAAAACTCTCTGACATTCTGGCAACACTGAATGACAGCTGACAGTTCATGTTTTGACATTTCTCAAGCTGCTTGATTTGTCGAGTGGTTTTTATTGCGGACTTGGAAACTTTTCTGTTTCTTACAACTGTTCGTCTTTGATTTGTCGAGTGGTTTTTATTGAATCAATTCAAGACTCCATCAGAAACCAGTTTTGGATGTTTGGCCGCCTTCCAATTGATCTAGCACATTTTTGAGGTAAAAAAATCATCACTAATTACTTACTCTTCAAGAGGAATCTATAGACATGGACTTATGTCATTAGTAACAACCATTTTTCGTTAAAAATAATGAACTTGAAGAGGGAAATGGAGAAGAGCCGACGACAGGAAAATTTTCTCATCTTCGGCTCGTGTCACTCTTATGACAAATCGGGGTTTCGTTTTTTACTCATTTATTGCATGAAAAACTACCATTTTTTGACGGAAAATAATTCTATATTAATTAAGGAACAAGGCTCTACTCATTAGGAACTTTGCAAGGCCTCAAATAAGCGGTACGAGATGAATGTTTTGACGAATGACAGTTAACATAACCTCAAATACTTCAAAAATGTTAACATAACCTCAAATTTGAACTTAAGGTTATGTTTTCATCCGGAATGTACTTGAGTTCATTATTTTGGACGAAAAACGGCGTTACAATGCATCCTTTCCTTTATTCGAAAAGTTTAATGTAAAATATGCGAACATAAAAAACGATTTTTCTGCGAATTTCACAATATGGATGATATAAACTTAAGTGGTATGTGTCTTGTGTGTTTGTAAAAATAATTATCACATAATTTGCCATGAGTCGCATAATTCTATTGAAAATGACGTGGATATGAAGAATTTTATGGTAACTAGAATGTTTGTGAATTCAAACTTGATTCATTTTCGTTTCAGATTCTTTGGAATTGAACCGAAGCCACGTGCACTCGACATTTGGAATTCAAGGACAATTATCTAGCTCTGAATTTCCCAGGTATTATATGAAACTGTTGTTTATTTTCGATTTTAAAACCTAATATATAAACATTTATAAATTAATTTGTTTTTTGTTTCAGGTTCTTTGCAATCGCAACATTGAAATGTAACCGAATTTTGAACCGATTAAATTTGATTTGACTTAATTGACTCCTGATTTGACTCGATCTGAACCTAACCTAATCTAATTGACTTAAAAGATTTTATTTGATTCTGCTAAATTCGATTGAAATTTTATTTGGACCTAATTGACCCCTGATTTGACTCGATCTGAACCCAACCCGAATTGACTTAATGGATTTTATTTGATTCTGCTGATTTCGATTGAAATTTGATTTGGACCTAATTGACTAGATTGAAACTTATTTTATAAACCGAACCTGGAATTTATTTTTGAAATTGAAATTGAAAATTGAACCTGAACCTGAACCTGAAACTGAAAAAACCGAACCTGAAACTTGAACTATAAACCTGAATTGAAAAAAAAAGAATTTGAAATTGAGATTGAGATATTGAGACATTGAGATTTGGAATCATTGAGAATTGAAGATAGATATTTTGAATATAAAAACTAGACTACAGAATAAAATACCAAAAAGATATATCAAACTCTAGATTATAGAACTTTTCAAAGTTTGAAATTTCTCTGAGAAACTTCAAGATTTTTTTAAATATAGTATTTCGAGTTCAGAAATAAAGAATTATCATGGGTCGGAGGAAAATCGTGAGGACTGAAGAAGAAGAAGCTGAATTCCAGCGCATAAAGCGACAAAAACAAGCTGAAGCCATAAGAAAGTACAGAGAGAAGAGGAAAAATGCAGGAAAAGTGAGTGAAAGCAAAAAGGAAAATGACAATCCAATCGCTTCTGTCTCATCAAATGATCAATCCGTTGAAACAGTGCCTATCACTATGCAAACTGTTGAACCAGTCTTTTCAACAAGTTTTGCACCAACTTTTTCAAATGATAATAATGTTGCTAACATTGTAGAATTGACAGACCCAATAGCTTCGACACATTCAACACCACATCCTTTTGAAACTTTTGCTTCTACTTCGGTGCAAGAAATGCAATCTGTTGGACCTGTTCCTTCAAAGAGTCATGCACCAAATTTGCAAAGCGATGACTCCATTACATTGCCGGATGTTCAAACCTTCAAGGCCCCTTACAGCAGAAACGTGAAAAACACGAGAGCTCGCAAAAGGGGTTTTCAAGATTTGAATGTCTTGAACAGTGATGATCATTTGGCAAATTTGACAGAACACTACATCGGATCGATGAAAAATGCTTGTGTACATTGTACAGCGAAACAGTTTGTAGCAGAAAGAGTTGAAAATAAACCGAATTCGTACAATGATTGTTGTAGTCATGAAAAAGTTTTTTTGGATCCTTTGCCTCCTCTTCCTGATTTGCTTCGAGAACTTTTTTCAGGAGAACATGCTCAATCGCAACTTTTTATTGAAAAAATTCGGGGATACAATATGGCATTTTCTTTCGCATCGTTGAATGCAAACATGGTTGATCTGAGTGCTCAAAGAAGAGGACCTTTCTGTTTCAAGATACAAGGGCAAATCTATTATCAGATCAACACGGCTTTGTACCCCAAACCACGCGAAAATCCGAATTACGGTCAGCTTTTCATTTTAGACTCTGATGAAGCCACCGATTGTCGCATGAAACAAAACACCAATCTTGATCGCGATCTATTGAAATCGTTAGAATCTGTCATTCGCGAATATAACGTTTTTGCGCGATCGTTTTTGATGCTTCACGAAGGAATTGAGATCCTGAAAAATGAAAATGGAAACAATTTCGAGGTTCCGAATTTGTCTCTGACTTTTTTGCCCAAAAATGGACTCGACAAGGGGAGGTACATCGCGCAAAGAACAAACGAAGTGGCAGCAATTTTCACAACGACGGCGGATAACGAAATCCCTGATTTTTACGTCACTGTTCGAAGCAGAGCGGAAAAAAATTTGAAGAAAGTGAATGCTCTCGATCCAAACGTCGAACCGTGGATTTATCCGATGTTTTATCCATTCGGGACTCAGGGATGGCATCCACAATTGAAACTCAGAGACAGCGATAAAAGATTGAGCAGGGCGATGTACGTTCAGCATAGAATGGCTGTAAGAGACGATGATCCCAATGCTGTTTTGAGTGGCGGTCGATTGTTCCAACAATGGGTCGTCGATAATTACGTGAAAGTGGAAAAAGATAGAATGGATTACATCAGGTTCAACCAGAAGAAATTGCGTGCCGAATCTTATCCAGGCCTTGCTGATCACTTGCAATCTGTGGCTGATTCCACCGGTGCCCAAATTGGACGAATGATAGTTTTGCCATCATCTTTCACTGGTTCGCCGCGTAACATTATGCAGCACTATCAAGATGCCATGGCTGTAGTCAGAAAATACGGAAAGCCTGATTTGTTCGTCACCATGACGTGCAACCCCAATTGGAGAGAAATCAAGGAAAATCTCTTGCCAGGACAAAAATCTGCTGATCGTCCAGATATCGGTGCCAAAGTTTTTGACATCAAAAAGAAATACCTGGTAGATCTCATTGTGAGACAACAAATTTTTGGAGAAGTGCAGGCTTACGTTTTCACGATCGAATTTCAAAAAAGAGGATTGCCGCACATTCACATGTTGATCATTCTCAAACAGAACAGTAAAATCACCACTCCCGAAATGGTCGACAGAATCGTTTCAGCAGAAATTCCTGACCCGAAAGACAATGCAGTTTTGCACGACATTGTCATGAAGAACATGATTCATGGAACATGCGCTGATTGGTGTAAAAGAGATGGCAAATGCTCCAAACATTTTCCAAAAGCTTTCCAATCCGAAACGACAATGGACGAAAAGAATTATCCGCAATATCGTCGAAGAGAAACCGGAGTAGTCTACGAAAAGGCCAACAACCACAGTGTAGATAACCGATGGGTCGTACCGTATTCGCCGGTTCTTTCAACCGTGCTCAATTGCCATTGCAATGTTGAAATTGTTTCCAACATCAAAGCGGTCAAGTACATTTTCAAGTACATTTTCAAGGGTAATGACAAAGCCAGTGTCGTCGTTCAGAACGAAGCCGGAGAATCGACTTTGAATCACGATGAAATTCGTCGCTATGTCGAATCCAGATACGTCGGACCTGTGGAAGCGTGTTGGCGAATCTTGGAAAAAAAGATGCAAGAAAAAAGTCATGCCATCGTACGACTGCCGATTCATTTGCCAAATGAGCAGAACGTGACTGTCAACAGTGATTGGAATGAAGAAGAACTCAGATTGGCAATGCAAAAATCCACGATGCTCATGGAGTATTTCGATCTCAACAGGGAAGATCCAGATACGAGAAACATTTTGTATCCTGACATTCCTCAGCGTTACACGTTCAAAGCTGTCACTTTGCAAGGGCAAAAAGTCAATGTCTGGAGTAAGAGAAAAAACTATTTCAATACGATTGGTCGTATGTTTTCCGTCAGTCCGACGCAAATCGAACTTTTCAATCTCCGCATTCTCCTGTTGAACGTGAGAGGAGCTAGGAGTTTTAAAAACTTGAGAACATTCAATGGAGAGGTTTATCCATCCTTCACTGAGGCCTGCTTGGCACGAGGTCTGATCGAAGATGATGTCGAATGGAGTCGTGCGATGACCGAGGCCAAATCATGGATGATGCCCCGACAATTGAGAAGTTTGTTTGTGCGAATTCTCATTCATTGTCAACCCGTGCATCCAAAAGATCTTTGGGAAGAATTCAAAGAGTCTTTGTCCGAAGATTACATGAGACGATTTGTCAAAATAACGGGAATCAAGAAGGCTTACGAAAGAATTCAAGTCATGCTCCAAAAAGAAGATTCGGATCTGTCCAAGTTTCCTGAAATGGAACAGATATCATTGGACATTCAAGAAGAAGAGCAGGAGCAATTGCAACAGCAAATCCAATTGGGCCACGAGCAGTATGGCAGATTGAACGAAAAACAGAAAGAAATAGTTGATTTGATTTTGCAAGTTGCAGAACAAGGTGAAAACGCTGCTGGAAAATGTTTCTACATCGATGGTCCAGGAGGTTTGGGAAAAACGTTCGTCTATACGACGTTGTACTATTTGCTTCAAGAAAAGAAAAAGAGTATCAGCTCTATGGCTTTCACCGGAATCGCAGCAACGCTCCTTCCAGAAGGAAAAACGGTACACAAGACTCTTGGCTTACCTGTGCCTCTGTACAAAGATTCGTCATCGAGTATCAAACCTCAATCTAAAGATGGGAAAAAGTTGAAAGAAACTGACGTGTTCATTTGGGACGAAGCACCCATGGCACCGCGATATGCCTTTGAAGTGATGGACAGAACTCTTCGCGATTTCATGGGAAACAATGAACCATTTGGTGGTAAGATTCTCATTTTGGGTGGTGATTTCCGACAGTTATTGCCTGTCATTCAAGGAGGCTCTCGAAGTGAAACTGTTGATTTGTCCATAAAATGCAGTCATTTGTGGCAACTTTTCAAAATTCATCGTTTAACCGAAAACATGAGAGCTTTGCGAGAAGAATTGGAGTTTTCTCAGTTTCTCTTGGACATGGGTGATAGAAAGTTGAACGATGAATCTGAAACAATCGCGATTCCGGAACGATACGTGGCGCAACGTGGCTCCGATATCGTGGCATGCACCTACGGGGAAGTCATTCGAAATAGGCAATTCAGATTTCTTTCCAAGTATGCCATTTTGTCTGCAAGAAACGCTGATGTAGATGATATCAATCAGCGAGTCGTGAATTTTCTCGAAGCTGATACAGAAAAAATCTACAGCAGTATTGACAGCGTTGAACTGACTGGTGATCAAGGAGATATCAACCACGAAGCTCTTTTACCAGAGTACCTGAACACTTTGAATCCTCCTGGTTTGCCACCACACGATTTCAAATTGAGGAGATTCACAGTCGTCATGTTGTTGAGAAATCTTAGCATTGGCGAAGGTCTTTGCAACGGAACGAGATTACTCGTGCTCGAGTTGCTCACCAATGTCTTGAAATGTGAAATTTTGACTGGTAGTCGAACGGGACAAATTGCATTTTTGAATCGGATCACTCTCGATTGCGATGGAACTTATCCCTTTGCTTTCAAAAGGAGACAATTCCCGGTCAGACCAGCATTCGCGATGACGATCAACATATGGAAGGGGGGAACTTTTTATTTTGGAAGTTTGAAAGAAGGAAATTTTGGTTTTCAATCTTTTATGAACAGGATGAAGGATGATTTTTTATTTTTAATATTTTGATCGAGTTGGAAAGGAGGAAATTTTGATTTTCAATATTTCAATAATTTATAGGTCGGTATTTACTATTAAGAGTAAGATTGTATTGCGATTTTTGAATGGGATGTAGAAGTTTAAGTCGATACTAACTCTTAGGGGAAAGATTTAATTCAAGTTTTAAAATATGATCGCAATTTCTAAGTCGAAACTCACTATTAGGAGAAAGATTTTATTCTAAGTGAAACAATGTGATAGCAATTTTTAAGTCGAAGCTTACTGTTAAGAGATTCCAATAATAATGAAATTACGGTAGTAGTAGACATTACGCTCATTAGAGCAAAACAATTAGCTTTACTTAAATAGTTCGTACTCCGTCACTCGCATGAGTCAAAATGGAAAGCACAATCGGGAGATTGAAATTTTCATGCAAATTTCCAAAGTGCAATAACAAATATTATCATCGGGTGAATGATGCCTCTTACAAGAATAAACGTTTTCACAAATTTCCCGAACAGAAAAACTTGAGGGAAAAATGGAAAAAATTTTGCAATTTAGAGGAGGAATTAACTTTGGCAATATGCACCTTTGTTGTGGCCATTTTAATGAAACTCAATATAGAGATCGCACTCTTAAAAGACTGACATGGGATGCAGTGCCGTGCACCGTTCTCTTAGAAAAATGCTTTGAACCTCAATTAATTTCAACATCACAAAACAGTAATTGTAATTTAAATACGATTCAACCTGAATTTAACCTAACCGCGCTAGGCGTAGTAAACATTAAAAATTCGAACGGAATTTTGTTATTTAGGATTCTGGTTCGAAGCGGGAGGTGGAAATGATCTGCAGGTGGAAAAAAGGATGGAAAATGCTACTAAGGTGATGAGTCAAGTGCGGGGGATTGGATAAAGAAGATTCAAAGAGGACTGGAAGATGAGAGTATGGCTGTTTGATTCACTGGTATGGTCAGTGACGTGTTATGGAGTGGAGATTTGGGGGTAGGAGTATGAAGGGGTTGAAAATCTGCAAGAGAGATTTCTGAAATGGGTTATGGGAGTGAGCTGGAGCTGCCCGGGTTATATGTTGAAAGCAGAAACAGGGAGAGAAAAATTGGCGATAAGGCAGAGGAAGAGGGTCTGAAATTTCGAAGAGAAACTCAAGAGTGGTAAGGGTAGCAAAGTTGCACAAGTATGCCTGTAGGAAATACTAAATAGAGAGAGAAGAGGTTGCACGGAACATTCAAGATGGGAGGAGGAGAGATGGCAAGTTAGAAGGGAATGGAGAATGTGTGATAAGGGGAGGGAGTGGCAGGAAGTAAAAGGGGAAATAAGCAAGAAGCAGGAAGAGAAGAGGTGGGAAAAGATTATAGAGTCAAAATACAATAAATGGTATAGATTGGTTAAGATGGAAGGGATCCCAGAATATTTAGGGAAGTTGAAAAAAGAGTGCAGGTGGTCCAGGATGGTACGTTTCAGAATGGGAGAGGGCATGAATGAGTGTAAATATTGGATGAGTGAAGAAAAGAAGATGTGTAGGGTATGTGATTACGAAAGGGAATCATGGGAACATGTGTTGGAGAGATGTACAGGGGAAGAGGAAAGGGGAAAGAGCGTGGTAAAGAGAGTGAGATGGATACTGAACAGTTGTGGACAAGCGGAAAAGTGGATGAAGAGTTTAGAAGAGAAAACGGAAGAGATAATGCATGGGGGAGGAAAAAAAAAACAAAATTGATGCAAGAGAAATATGTATAATAAAATTAGTGTTGCGTGACTTGGAAAAGCTTGAAGAGTAATGGTAAGAGGAAATTGAAGCCCTGGAAGGTCTCGCACACTTGTAAGATAATATTTAAGAGCTAGTAAGATAAGATAATATTTGAGAGCTCGTAAATAATGAGAAGGCGAAGCGATTAAAGGTTAAGTTAAGTATACGGCATAGTGGTTAAGTGAAACTGTAAAAGATGTAAAGAGAACGGAGCCCTCAAACCCGTAAAAGGGAGGGTAATGAAATACAATAAGTCAATTACATTCGGAATCTTATTATTTCTTCATTAGATACCCCTTTTATTGACTGAATTATTTAATTAACCCATTAATGACCAAGAACTACAATTTTTCAACTTATGTTCTAGCCTCATTCTCATGACTGAAAAAAAGAAATTGTCAAATGAAAATCATGTTTCCTTATAGTTTCGGGTATGCTTTTCAAGAATCCGTGGTCAGAATTGAGTTTGGTCCTGTAGGAAATCCAATATGGCGCCAAATTTGGAGAAAAGTACCAAAAAATCGGGATTTTTTTTTCATAATCGTTTTTCGACTCAAAAGGGTATTAGGGCTCGACCCTAACTATGATCAACTGTGATCGGAATAGTTGAGTTGCAAGAAAAACTTGTCTCACCGATCTCAAATAGCCATATCCTTCGGCGGATCCAATATGGCGGACATGAAATTTTGGAAACTCTACGATTTTCGCACAACTCTGTACTTGAATGAGGTCTCTGTTCACGATTCAGACATTCTACGCTTAGCATAACCCAGAGACAACGACGTGGACGTGGTAGAATTCTGTCTCCTTCGGGGTGCTTGATTAGAGTGGGTCCCCTCGCCTCTCACTGGAATATGAATCATCTTAGTGATTCTTTTTGAAACACGGATTACAGAATGGTGATTCACACTCTTTACAGAAATTTCTGGTCCTTATGGGACGATGTGAACAGACTTCGAGTTGATTTTGATGAGACATTCTGTGTATTTCCCATTCCGCCTGACCTTTTCTCATGTAGCTCTTAGCAACAGATACTGCAAATTCTTTTAATCCGACTTTATTCTTGCCAACTCCGGCAGCATTGTATATCACGAGAGCATATAGAATTTTCTCGTAACTTCTTTCTCCCTCTTTGCATCAGAACAAATGAATTCTGCATGAAAAACAAATGAATCAAAACAAATGAAAACGACCCCTGGCAACGTCTGGTAGTTTGTATCGGATTTTCATTTGTTTCATGCACTACATTTAGATCGAGTTGCAAAAGATACAGTCAACATTCCGTTGTGAATAATTGGAAGAGTTTCGATACCAAGTTCCTGGAAAATTCAGTTATTTATTCTTACTACCATCGCCATGTCGCAAACAAAACGAAAAAGACGTTCTTTTTCTACTCATGTGGAGTACGCGGAAGATACATCAGAAAATGATTTCGGTGAAATAATTATGTTGCCAAATCCAGACGATTCTGGCTCCGATACTTCGGATTCTGATGCTGAATGGGACGAAAATGTTCCGGTGATAACTTATAAAGAAGCTTGTAAAACTCACATCGGAGATCAAGCTAAACTAGAAGGAAATCATGATTTTTGTTGGGCAGATGGTGAGAAAAGATACGTCGATGTTATTGAGGACAACATTTTACTGAAAGAATCCGTGAAGAAAATTATTCAAGACAGTGAGCCTGTGGAACTTTTCGAAATCTTCTTCTCTATTGAAATGAAACAATACATCATTGATGCATGTAAAGAGAATGACTTTGATTTACAGTTGCAAGATTCGAATACTTTTCTAGGAATAATTATTTTAACTTCTTTCAATAGAAGGAAGTCTCAGAGAGACTATTGGTCGACAGATTCATTCATATCTTGTGACGTGATGTCTTCTGCGATGTCACGCAAAACGTTCGAAGGAATCAAGTCTCAATTGAAGTACTCAAAAAACTAGAGATCTTGACGCCAGTGATAATGCGTGGCGCGTTCGTGCATTACTGAAACTATTCCAGAGAAACATCCTGAAGTTTGGCATATAGAGGACTGCTCTCTCCATAGATGAAATGATAGCCAAATCGTATGCAAGAACATCATTGAAACAATTCATTAGAGGAAAACCCATACGATTTGGCCTGAAATTCTAGGGTCTTTGCACTTTAGATGGTTTCGTATTGTGTCTTGACTTATATTGTAGAAAAAATTCAAAAATTGGAGAGAAATTCAGTAAATGCGCATTAGGTTCTCGCGTTGTGATGAATTTGTTACAACCATTTTTGAAAGAGACAGCTGCGGGAAAGATGTCTCAATTTCATATTTACTTTGACAATAATTTCACAAACTTGGTTCTCATTGTGCATTTGAGGAAGCTGGGATTGAAATGTACAGGTACGATCAGAGACAATAAGGCGAAAGAGAAGAATGTCATAGATAAGAGAGCTCCAAGAGGCGAGTATGTCGTGAAACATGAGAAAAATAGCGGCATGA
>JAUMHM010077674.1:0-13787 GCA_032362435.1 Melikaiella ostensackeni
GGAGCCGGTGTCATTTTCATGGATGGAAGTCGCTCCCAGGGGGACCCTGCGGTGGTTGTTTGACCAATTTTTTTAAATATATATATATAATAGATCGTCTTGACGTCGTGTCGACGTGATTTCAAAAAAAATTGATGTTGAGATATAATGTTTCTGGATGTTCCTAGAGTCGAATTTCACTATTTATAAGCGTTAATATCTGATTCGTTTGTAAAAATAATTTTTAAATACATAGTGGCATGCGCTGAGTAAATGAAGGGCGTGCTGCATCACAAAATTCTTGTGTTTCAGACGAAAGTATAAAATAATTTGTATCAGACGGAAATTATGTGATCATTTAATAATTCAAGCTTCATGCGGTAACAATATATTTTCATTTGAGAACTAATTTTAGTACTAAAAGTAATTACAAAATACTGCTTCGAAATGTCAAATTTTGAGGTTTTGAACTTGAAATTCTTTTTTTTTTATAGAAGATATGTCTCTAATATTAATAAATTTTATCAAAAGTTGAGAGAATTATATACTTTGAAATGTCAAGCAATCGAATTTTAAGAGCTAACTTCATTCATATTGTTATCCCGTTTCATAAAGGCTATAAAAGAGTTATCCAAGCGCGATTTTCAAAGTAGTTTTAATAAAAAAGGGGCGAGGTCCCATCGAAAAATTTGATCGGGTGTGTAGAGTTTCACCACCTAAAGGTATCCTGCAAGTTTGATATTTTTTCCTCATACATCTTAGGAGATATTCGAAGAAAAAGGAGGATTTAATCAAAGCGACGAATTTCGCTAACCAATTTTATATGTAAAGGTATGTAATTCTGTCATCTTTTGATAAAGTTATTAATATCAGGGACATATCCTTTATGAAAAGTTGAATTTTATTATTTTTTTCATAATAATGACAGAGAAATATCAAGTTGAAAACCTCAACATTTGACTTTTCCAAGCAGTTTTTTATAATTACTTTAAGTACTAAAATAAATTCCTGAGTGACAATATGTTGTTACCGAATGAAACTTAAACTCTTAAATGATAATATAATTTTAGTCTGATTCAAATTATTTTATGCTTTCATCTGAAATGACAGAATTTTGTGATTCAGAGTGCCCGCTATTTTCTCAGTGCATACCACTTATTAAAAATCATTTTTACAAACGGAATCAAATATTAACGCTTATAAATAGTGAAATTCGACTCAAGGAATATCCAGGAACATTATATCTCAACATAACTTTTTTTTTGAAATCACGTCGCAACGACATCTAGACGATCTATTCTGGAATGAGCCTAATGTTATTACATTTTTTGTATTAATTTATTGAATTTCTTGTTGGATAATCTCAATAGATTTTTGCGCATTTTCCAGTATAAGTTTAACGATTTTTATTGAAAATTAAACATAATTCTCGGTCCACGTAAAAATTGCTGGTAATACTTCCTTATCGCGGCTTTTTTTAAAAATAGGGGGAAGGGGAGATTTTTGAAAATGGACCAAAATGGGCTATTTTTGAAAAACTTAGAAAAAATATGGGGGAGGCTTTTTTTATCACTTTTCAATGTGACCCCTTTCCAGCTCTAAACCCGTGTTTAGAGCTGGAAAGAGGTCCCAGATAGCACAAGAGTTTGCGCCAAACTTGCCGGAAGTTTGCGGTGCAAGGTTCGGAAGCTTACACCGCAAACTTTAGGCAAGTTTGCCACAAGGAAGAAAATGTCTGCCTTACGGTAAGCTTGCGAACCAAGCTTGAAGAAAACTTTTCTGTCAAACTTTAACTTAATCTGATGCGCAGTAGTTTTTTATGGCACCTAGGGCTGCGCGGTAGTTTTTTTCTGTTCTGTCAGTATGCCGCATTATCTTTATATACAAAAGTGTATCACATTTTGTATTTTTAAAAAATGAAGCTTTCCCTGCAAACTTCCTGCAAGTTTTCCTCAAGCTCACGATGCTAACCGTTGTGCTATCTGGGCCTCGGGAAAGTTAAGTATTGCAATTTAAGGTACTTTGATTGGTTTTCGAAGGTTTCGTCGTTCTTAAAAGTAATCCTGGTAGTTCAGCTATTGGAAATACATCTTCCTCGAGAAATTTAGGTTGTGAACTGAAATTTAAGATACTCGGATGGTTTTTTTAAAAGGTTTCTTTGTTCCAATAATTGAACCTGGTAGTCCAGATGTTGGAAATACATCTTCCTCAGGAAAATTGGGATATAAACTGAAATTCAAGACACCCGAATTGTTTTTTTTAAAGGTATTGTAGTTCCAATAATTAAACATGGTAGTCCAGATGTTGGAAATACATCTTCCTCGGGAAAGTTGGGTTATGAACTGAAATTTAAGACAGCCGGATAGTTTTTTTAGAGATCTTGTTGTTCCAATAATCTCTTAAATTTCAGTTCACCACACAGATTCCCCGAGGAAGACGTATTATCAGCACCTGGACTACCAGGTTTAATTATTGGAACAACAAAACTCTTTAAAAAACCATCCGAGTATCTTAAATTTCAGTTAACAGCACAATTTCCCCGCGAAAGATGTATTATCAGCACCTGGACTGCCAAGTTTAATTATTAGAACAACAAGACCTTCAAAAAACCATCCGCGTATCTTAAATTTCAGTTCACAACACAACATCCCCGAAAAAGATGCATTAGCAGCACCTGGACTACCAGGTTTAATTATTAGAACAACAACCCAGTGTGCAAAAAAGTGGAGGACGTCTTTAGGACATCCTTACGATATTTTTACGACGTCGCAAAGACGTCTTATGTCCGTGTCATAAAGATATCTTCAAGACATCTTTAAGACATCCTAATGTCGAAAAGATGTCTTTACATCATCTTTATGACGCGGACATACGACGTCTTCGCGACGTCGTAAAGATGTCATAAAGTTGTAGTAAGGACGTTCTTTAATTTTTTGCCCTTTGGGAAGACCTTTAAAAAACCATCCGGGTATCTTAATTTCAGTTCATAACCAAACTTCCCCGAGGAAGATGTATTTGCCATACCTGGACTACAAAGATTACTTTTAAGAACGACGAAACCTTTGAGAAACCATCATAGTACCTTGAATTACAATACTTGACTTCTTCGAGGAAGATATATTTCGAACACCTGGACTACCAGGTTTATTTATTGGAACAACAACACCTGCAAAAAAACCATTCGGGGATCTTAAATTTCAGTTCACCACCCAACTTCCCCGAGGAAAATGTATTTTCAAGACCTGGACCACCAGGATTACTTTTAAGAACAATGAAACCATATTGTAAAGACTGGAGCTTTGATAAACCATTATTTTTGAATCGTTTTGGTATTTATTTTTCGTTACCGAATAATAATTCGCATTATTAAAGTTTAATCAAAATTAAAAGGACGTTAGAAATATTTGTTACCATCAAAATAGTGCATTTCACAAAAAAATTTTATTATCTGCATCATTTTCAATTTAAACATTGTCTTAAATTAATTGGTATTGATTAATTACATATTTACTTACCAGTTTCCTCTTTTTAAAATAATCTAACCTCTTTTCTCCTTCCCTCTTTTCTCTATCACATTTAAAAGTCGAAGAAAATTTAAACGACAAAGATTTGTAATAAAGCGCCGCCTAACGTCAAATTGAGTTACAGAATTTATCGAAATTCGCAAGAAGAAGCCCATCTATCAAGTACTTCAACACACCTATGAATCTAGTGATTTTTTCGGCCAATTGAGATTTAGAGAAAATGATGTTTCGGACAAATTAATACCTACCATACACTGATATTGAATTTCGTCTCTCATCGACAGAGGGTCTAGTATTTGGCTCGATGCTGCCACCTACGATTAGTTTTGCATCACGAACTCCACGCTTAATGGAAAATATTTGGTGGAAACGTGAATCTCCAGGGCTCGGAACGTAATATACCCTAGGTAAATTACGAGAGTTGTTTACGTAATTTACATTGGTAATTGACGTAGAAATAAAGACGGGTGGATCTAAGTCCTGAAAGTTACACCGCAGTTTTCCGTAGTTGTCAGATGTTGCGCGTCCTTAATTGATTAGTTAAAGAAAGTAAAGTTTACCACCAGAGTTACAATTACAGGAGTTACCATGAGCACAAACCACAAACAGCACAATAATTATTTACTACCCGAATATTAAATGTTTAACATAAGGTTGTTTGTATGATTTGCAATGATTATAATAAAGTAGTTATACAACTTGTATCTATATTTTTTTCAATGTTTTGAACAACTTCATGAATCAAAAGACACCAAAAAAGTAATGAAAAGGAAAGAAAAAAGATGCGACCATAGGCATTATTAATTATTATCAACAGCCTTTTTAACTAGATAAATTTCTTATGACTCAAATCATCGCGTTTTCATCAAAGCATCGTGTTTTCAACAATTCAGGCACTTTTCATCAAAACACTATTTTAATCAAAACATCACCTTTTCATCAGAACTTTGTGTTTTCATCTATTCAGGCAGTTTCCATCAAAACATCGTGTTTTCATCAAAGCATCGCGTTTTCATCAAAGCATCGCGTTTTCATCAATTCAGGCAGTTTTCATCAAAACATCGTGTTTTAATTAAAATATCAAATTTTCATCAAAACTTTGTGTTTTCATCATGTCATCATGTTTTCATAAAATCATCGTGTTTTCATAAATTCAGGCAGTTTTCATCAGAACATCGTGTTTTCATCAAAGCATCACGTTTTCATCAAAACTTCATGTTTCATCATAACATCGCGTTTTCATTGAAACATCGTAATTTCACTAAAACATAATGTTTTCATTAAATCATCGTGTTTTAATCAAAACATCACGTTTTCATTAAAACTTTGTGTTTTCATCATATCATTGCGTTTCAATCAAATCATCGTGTTTTTATCAATTCAGGCTGTTTTCATCAGAGCATCACGTTTTTGTCAAAAGTTTGTGTTTCATCATAACATCGCATTTTCATCAAAACGTCGCGTTTTCATTGAAACATCGTAGTTTCTCTAAAAGATAGTGTTTTCATCAAATCATCGTGTTTTCATCAAAACATCCTGTTTTAATCAAAACATCGTGTTTTTATGGATACATCGTAATTTCACTACAACACAGTGTTTTTATTGAATCATCATGTTTACATTACATCATCGTGTTTTCATCAAAGCATCGTTTTTTAATCAAAACATCACACGTTTTCATCAAAACTTTGTGTTTCATCATAACATCGCGTTTTCATCGAATATCGTGTTTTCATTGAAACATCGTAATTTCACTAAAACATAGTGTTTTCATCAAATCATCGTGTTTTCATCAAAACATCACGTTTTCATCAAAACTTTGTATTTTCATCATATCATTGCGTTTTCATCAAATCATCGTGTTTTTATCAATTCAGGCTGTTTTCATCAAAACATCGTGTCTTCATCAAAGCATCACGTTTTCATCAAAACTTTCTGTTTTCATCATATCATCGCGTTTTTATGAAATCATCGTGCTTTCATCAAGACATCGTGTTCTAATCAAAACATGATGTTTTTATAAAAACTTTGTGTTTTCATCATATTATCGAGTTTTCATCGAGTCATCGTTTTTTTTTTAACAATTCAGGCTGTTTTTATCAGACCACAGTGTTTTCATTGAAGCATTACGTTTTTTTTTCAAAACTTTGTGCTCTCATCATATCATCGTGTTTTCAACAAATCATAGTGCTTTTATCGCTTCAGGCTGTTTTTATCAAAGCATCGCGTTTTCATAAAAACTTTGTGTTTTCATCATATCATCGCGTTTTCATCAAAGCATCATGTTTTTATCACTTCAGGCTGTTTCCATCAAAACATCGTGTTTTTTCAAAGCATCACGTTTTCATCAAAACATTGAGTTTCATCACAACATCGCGTTACATCAAAACATCACGTTTTTATCAAAACATCGTGTTTTCATTGATACATCGTGATTTCACTAGAAGAACACAGTGTTTTCATTGAATCATTGCGTTTCAATCAAAACATCGTGTTTTAATAAAAAAAATCACGTTTTCATCAAAACTTTGTGTTTTCATCATATCGTTGCGTTTTCATAAAATCATCCTGCTTTTATCAATTCAGGCCGTTTTCATCAAAGAATCGTATTTTCATCAAAGCATCACGTTTTCATCAAAACTTTGTGTTTCATCATAACATCGCGTTTTCATTGAAACATCGTAATTTCACTAAAACATAGTGTTTTCATCAAATCATAGTGTTTTCATCAAATCATAGTGTTTTCATCAAAACATCGTGTTTTAATAAAAACATCACGTTTTCATTAAAACTTTGTGTTTTCATCATATCATTGCGTTTTAATTAAATCATCGTGTTTTCATCAATTCAGGCTGTTTTCATAAAAGCATCACGTTTTCGTCAAAACTTTGTGTTTCATCATAACATCGCATTTTCATCAAAACATCGCGTTTTCATCAAAACATCCTGTTTTAATCAAAACATCGTGTTTTTATGGACACATCGTAATTTCACTACAACACAGTGTTTTTATTAAATCATCGTGTTTTCATCAAAGCATCGTGTTTTAATCAAAACATCACACGTTTTCATCAAAAATTTGTGTTTCATCATAACATCGCGTTTTCATCAAAACATCGTGTTTTCATCGAAACTTTGTATTTTCATCATATCATAGCGTTTTCATCGAATCATCGTGTTTTTATCAATTCAGGCTGTTTTCATCAAAGCATCGTGTTTTCATCAAAGCATCACGTTTTCATCAAAACATCGTGTTTTAATAAAAACATCACGTTTTCATCAGAATATTGTGTTTTCATTGATACATCGTAATTTCACTAGAACACAGTGTTTTCGTTAAATCATCGTGTTTCCATCAAAACATCGTGTTTTAATCAAAACATCATGTTTTATCAAAACTTTGTGTTTTCATCATATCATTGCGTCTTCATCAAATCATCGTGTTTTTATCAATTCAGGATGTTTTCATCAAAACATCGAGTTTTCATCAAATCATCGTGTTTTCATCAAAACATCCTGTTTTAATCAAAACATCCTGTTTTAATCAAAACGTCGTGTTTTTATGGATACATCGTAATTTCACTACAACACAGTGTTTTTATTAAATCATCGTGATTTCATCAAAGCATCGTGTTTAATCAAAACATCACACGTTTTCATCAAAACTTTGTGTTTTATCATAACATCGCGTTTTCATCAAGACAACGTGTTTTCATTGAAACATCGCAATTTCACTAAAACATAGAGTTTTCATCAAATCATCGTGTTTTAATGAAAACATCACGTTTTCATCAAAACTTTGTATTTTCATCATATCATAGCGTTTTCACCAAATCATCGTGTTTTTATCAATTCAGGCTGTTTTCATCGAAGCATCGTATTTTTATCCAAGCATCACGTTTTCATCAAAACATCGTGTTTCCACCAAAACATCATGTTTTATAAAAACTTTGTGTTTTCATCATATTATTGCGTCTTCATCAAATCATCGTGTTTTTATCCATTCAGGGTGTTTTCATCAAAACATCGTGTTTTCATCAAAGTATCACGTTTTCATCAAAACTTTGCGTTTTCATCATATCATCGCGTTTTCATCAAATCATCGTATTTTCATCAAGACATCGTGTTCTAATCAAAACATCATTTTTTTATAAAAACTTTGTGTTTTCATCATATTATCGAGCTTTCATCTAGTCATCGTTTTTTAAACAATTCAGGCTGTTTTTATCAGACCACAGTGTTTTCATTGAAGCATCACGTTTTTTTCAAAAATTTGTGTTTTCATCATATCATCGTGTTTTCAACAAATCATAGTGCTTTTATCGCTTCAGGCTGTTTTTATCAAAGCATCGCGTTTTCATAAAAACTTTTTGTTTTCATCATATCATCGCGTTTTCATCGAATCATCGTGTTTTCATCAAAGCATCGTGTTTTTATCAATTCACGACGTTTCCATCAAAACATCGTGTTTTCTTTAAAGCATCGCGTTTTCATCAAAACTTTGAGTTTCATCATAACATCGCGTTTTCATCAACTCATTCTGGTTTCATCAAATCATCGTGTTTTCATCAATGCAGGTATTTTTCATCAAAACATCGTGTTTTCATCGTATCATCGCGTTTTCGTCAAATCATCGTTTTCTTATCAATTCAGACCGTTTTTGTGAAAGCATCGTATTTTATTTAAAATATCGTGTTTTTAGCAGCACATAGTTGCTCAACAATACATCGTGCTTTTATCAAGACATCATGTTTTCATCAACAGCAGTTTAAGACTGCTTCAGTTTGAAACTCCCGCAGTTTGGAAACACGATATTTTAATGAAAACACGATGTTTGCTAGAAACACGATGATTCGATGAAAACACGATGTTTTGATGAATACATGACATTTGATGAAAACGCGATGAATTGATGAAAAGACGATGATTCGATGAAGACACGATGATATGATGAAAACGTTGAAGTTTTTATCGTATATCGTATATTCAACAAAACATCATGTTTTCAACAAAGCCTCGTGTTTTCATCGATACATCGTGTTTTTATCAAGACATTATTTTCTCATGAAAACATCGTGAATTCATCAAAACGTCGTGTTTTCAAACTGCAGGAGTTTCAAATTGCGGGAGTTCCCTACTACAAAAGTTTTAAACTGCAGCAGTTTCAACCTGTTGGAGTTCACACTGCGGAAATTTCACATCGTATTTCCATTAAAACATCGTGTTTCCATCGAAACATTTGTCTTTTCATTAAATCATCGTCTAATGACGACACCGCCATGATATGATGAAAACATGAAGTTTCAATGAAAACATGATTTATGATTATAACACTATGTTTTGATGAAAACAGCCTGATTTGATGCAAACACGATTATTGGATGAAATGACGCTGCTTTGATGAAAACACGAAGTTTTGATAGAAACGTTTTAATAGAAACATGAAAACATGATGTTTTGATAAAAACACGATAGTTTGGAACTGCTTCAATTTGTAGTAGTTATAAACTACAACAGATTCAAACAACAGCAATTTCAATGTACGGTACTGTTTTCATCAAAACATCGTGTTTTCATTAAGATATCGTGTTTTCATCAAAGCAGCGTGTTTTCACCAAGTTATTTCGAGAGTTTCAAACAGCAGCAGTTTCAAACTGCAGTATTTTCTAACTGGAACAGTTTTAAACTACAGTAGTTTCAATCTGTTGGTTTTGCAAACTCGAGGCGTGTCAAATTCTGGGAGTTACAAACTCCAAGAGTTTCAAACTGCAGCAGTTCAAAGCTGCAGGAGTTTGAAACATCTAGTTCTTAACAAAACATCTAGTCTTCATCAAAATATCGTGCTTTCACCAAAACATTGTGTTTTCATCGAAATATCCTGTTTTTATGAAAACATTGTATTTTAATCAAAACATGGCGTTTTCATCAGAACAACGTGTTTTCATCACATTGCTGCGGGAGTTTTAATATGCAGCAGTTAAAAACTGCGGTAGTTTGAAATATATGTTTTTTGACAAAACATTTAGTTTTCATCAGAACATCGTGTTTTCATCGAAACATCGTGTTTTCATCGAAACATCTTCTTTTCAAACTGCAGCAGTTTCAAACTACAGCTGTTTTAATCTGCTGGAGTTTGAAACTCCGGGCGTTTCAAGCTCCGGGAGTTTCGAACTGCGGGAGTTCCAATATGCAGCAGTTAAAAACTGCGGTAGTTTGAAATATATGTTTTTTGACAGAACATCTAGTTTTCATCAGAACATCGTGTTTTTATCAAAACAACGCGTTTTCATCAAAATATCGTGTTTTCACCATCACACGATCTTTTGATGAAATCACGATGGTTTGGAACCCCTACCCTGCAAACCTGATTACAGAACAGTTCTGTGACAATTCTAGAATAATATTAGAACTCTATTTCGCAAGTTCTGTAACAACTCGAGACCAATTCTAAATTTCTGTTACGCATGTTCTGTAACAAATCAGGACCAAATGTAGAACTTTTTTTATGAATGTTGTTATATGATTAATATACGGAAAGACATTTCATATAGTGTGGAAAAATATAATGTTTTCAGAATGTGTTTAAATATGCTATTCTGTGTTCGTCTATAAACGATATGGTTTCGATTACATTAACAGAATTCCATTATTAAAAAATGTGTCCATTGCGCGGGCAGATCCTCATCGCGCGCTCTGCGCACATCTCGCTTCGCTCGCAAGTACGAGCGCGCCTAGAGCGCGTGCCTGTTGGATCTCGCCCTTCGCGCTCGGTCGCGCAATTTCCCCACATTTGTGCCTAGGCCTTTTTGAATTAAAGGTCCAACCATTGACAAGCGTAATTTGTTAATTGTGAATTCCCTTTTGTTAAAACTCCTTCGGGTTTAACGAATATATTCTCATCACGTGTCTTACTGCTTCGCACTCGAGTAAAGTATTATGTCCAAGGAACAAAAGATTCTACACTGTATGTAGAAACTTATTATATCAATTGTATGTTATATTCATTTTTCGACTACCACCTGGGACTGCTTATTTAGATATTGCAAAATAAAGTACAAGTTTGTTTTTTGTAATTATTTTAATATTTATTCCTTATTTCGTATTATTCTTCATTCGCAGTAATTCATAGCTAAAAACTCTAAATATTGGAGCCAGAAGGCTCGCTAGCAGAAAGACAGTACGACAGAAAGACATTTTCGTAAAAACCGTTTTTTTCTGATTCAGGGGCAAGACGTCGAGAATTAACGAAAACTGGATAGGTCCAAATTCACATGAATCTAATACCTTCCATCATAAATGATGAGAATGTTAAAATGCATTAATTTTTTCATAAATGTTTATGTGCGTTCTAGGTTCTGATAAAGAATATTAATGTTCTGAATATAATTGCAAAACTATAGCTGCGTTGCTTCTTTTCAAATAAATTGTGTTTATAAAAGACATTATGCTAGTAAAATTCTTTCTTCTTGTTACAAGTTATAAAAATAGTTAATTTGAAGAACTGTTCAAGAACGTTGACGGTAACACTTGGACGGCACAGTTCTAGAACAAAGTTGGAAGAAGTGTTATAGAAGGCCTGTGATTAGTTAATTCTAGAACAGTTCAGTAACAACTGTTTTGTAACAGGCCCTAATTTTTGTTCTCAATTTGTTCAAGAACACATTTGTAACAGCGTTCTAGAACGTTGATATAATACCGTTACAGCACAGTTCTAGAGCAAACTTGGAACAAATGTTATAGAAAGTCTGAGGTCGGTTTGCTCTAGAATAGCTCGATAACAAATGTTACTAAATAGTTCTTTCATACGAGTATAGATCTAGAAGAGTTCTGTCCCAATAGTGTTACAATGTTCTAGAACACTGTTACCTTTTTTTCTAGAACATCTCCATCACCACATTGTAACAATTGTCATAGAACACTGTTCGTTTTTTGATCCAGAACAGTTACAGGACGTGTTTGCTGGGATACTTCAGATGAAGTTGTTATAGAGGAAGATGTCATCAAAACTACAAGTGGCTCTGATGACAGTTAATAAAGAACATGCCAACAACAAATAAAGTGTTCTTCTTCCGGAGACTTACCATCCCCTAAAATGAAAAGAAGTGTTGATAGTCCTATCAGTTCAGTGCATTCATTTGAAGAAATAGATGGGGATTCTGCAGGTATGAAAAAACAACACATTACATTTATTTTAATAAGTAGTGGGTTCTCAAGGAATGTGATGTAGAAGAAAAACTGATTGATAAGAGTGAACGGTTTAGATGGTTTGGTCATGTTGAAAGAATGGATGAACAATTTTGGGTAGTCCACGACTCGTCCTCATATCTGCTGTTGTTTTCGCCCACATGGTAGGTGGAAATTCAGAATGAAAATGAAGGTATAATCGTGCTTGATAGCGCCCGTGTAATATTGCCCTATAATAAAATATAATAAAATCAAATCAGATAAGTAAAGAAATTCAAAAATACGATGTATTTTAATATTTAATAATATTCCGGTTGAGTGAAAATGTGAATGCCACCTAATGTGGTTTTCGAAATACAAGGTGGAGTTAAAATTCTAATTTGCCTATATTGGGCTATAAATATTTATAGCTCTGGAAATTAATTTCTATTTTTCTAAAAGTGTTTCTTGAAAATTACCAAGTTCTTACTCCCACCTCTGGAAGATTTCCGACTCGCCAATCTAGAAAATATACAAGCTCGCAGGATGAATAGAGAATCTTTAAGTAAATTCTGAATTTCAAGCTAAAGTTGAATTCCGAATTATCCTATATTGGTCCATAAATCACTATGGCTCTGGATATTACATTTCTGCCATTCAAAAAGATTTTTCATAGAATATCGTAGTTCTGATTCCCTTTTATGGAATGTATTCAAGTTTGTGGGACGAATAGGGAATGTTTTATAAAATTTTGAAATTTTAGCTGGAGTTGAATTCCGAATCACAATGACTCTGGGAATCACATTTTTTTCTATTCAAAAAGTATTTCTATAGATTACCGTAGTTCTGACTTCTCTTTCTGGACGATATCCAATTTTGCAGGACGAATAGATAATCCGTTAGAAAATTTTGAATTTCAAGCTAGAGTTGAATTCCGAATTTGCCTATATTGTCTTATAAATCACTACGAAGGTAGTTCCGACTTCCCCTTCCGAAAGATTTACAATTTGCTAGTACAAGCAGAGAATGCTTTAGAAAATTCTGAATGTTTTCGAAAATCTTGACTTGCTGAGAACATATAAAGGGATAACTTGACAAATGTTTCACCCATACTGGAAGATAAATTTCTTTTTAAATCATACTAAGAAATTTGATTAAAAGGTTTTCAAATTCTTAGGGTCCTGTTAATTTATTGATTGTTTAGATTCATTTTGTTACTTTTTACATAATAATTAATCTTCGGTCTCGTGACATGTTATAGTATTGAAAATCAGAACATTCATGAACCCTCAAATAAATGATGTACTTATGTTATTTTGAAATGTGCTTACATTGTGAAATATTTTAGTCATCTACAAAAAAGTATCACTTGCATTTCTAGAACCAAATAAATACTTAGCAAAACCAGGTTCATGCATATCAGAAAGTTTCTTGCATAACAGGAAGACTCTGAATTTGAACCTACATTTCTGAATCGAATTCGTCTTATAGGTTCATAGGTATGTGAAATGCCATTCGATTCAATGCATAATCTAGACATGGACTGGTGGAGAATAAAGTTAAAGGGTAGAATTATTGTTATATCACTGATAAAATTTTAGCGTCAGAAGTAACTTTTTTTACCCACAAACATCGTCACTCAGTAGTAAACAAATGGTAAAACAAATGCATTTAAAACCCAGTAGAAACACTCAGAACCTTCATGTTGAACAGACGGAAGGACAACATTGCGAAACCAACGTATTTCATTATTATAGATTATTAAAGTAAATGTCCCAATAACTGGCCGGTGCCTGATTTCTGGACAGTAATACGATTTGTAGTTCTATTAGGCTTTATATAACTGATAAAATGATTTTCTGCTTCTAAATACATTATTAAAGTCTATGGTAACTTTTGTGTAAAATTCCACACAAAAATATAAGGCTTTATTAATTAAAAATGATGTCAAAGTCGAAGCGTTTACTAAATGAAGAGGTCCCATACTTCGATGAACAGATTGGTTAAGAAACAGACGTCACTTCTTAAGGTTAAAACTTTTATCTTTATCAACATTTTGCGACAATTGATATACCGTCGCAATTGGCAGAGTATTGTCTACACTTACAAAAAGGAAAAAAA
>JAUMHM010077685.1:0-13786 GCA_032362435.1 Melikaiella ostensackeni
TCCCATGCCATCTATATTAACCCCCCTCCCCCACTACCTCCGCCGAGCCCCTGGATTTACATACTGTAAGAAAACCCCAGCAATATGGGTATCTATGAAAAGGTCTTGGAGAGTAGAGTTCAAATTTGGGTTGATCCCCCCTCCTCATTCGACGGTTATATTGTAATGTGACACACTTATGCATATCTAATTGACTTATAACTTTGTATGCATACGCAGTTTTGTGTTGATATCTCCCCTTTTCCCATACCATCTGTTAGAAAATCCCAGCAATATGGGTGTCTATGAAAAGATCTTGGAAAATAGAGTTGAAACTTGAGCTCCTCCCCCTCCCTTCCCCGTACGCAGAGTTCGACGTGAGGGATAAGGCTGCTTAAAATTGCGAAACATTTGAGAAAGAAACATTTGTTATGTAAAACACCTGATGAAGAACCTTTTCTTTCTTAAGACTAATTGCACTTATGAAGGAATTTCGCGTTTAGAAGTCAAATTTTTTATTGCATTCAATCTTACTTACATTTTTTCTCTTGATATTAAAGGAAATCAACATAAAATTTTAAGTATTTATCGTAGAATTTGGTTATGAAAAATGCGAAGTCGACAGTGAAATTTGAACTGAACTTGGAAAAAACTCTAGAGGAAGTAAAACAGAAATAAAAACTTGAGTTCAGAAGATGGAAACTGTAGTTTTCGAATTTTGATTATGAAAATTGTACTTACAATGTACTTGAGTCGTCGAATTCAGTTTCCACAAATTCCAAGTCGCTTGTGAAATTTGTATAAAACTTCGGAAAAACTCTAAAAGCGAAAAAAGAATTGAAAGCTGAAAAACATAAAATGAAAAAGGCATTTTTGAATTTTAAATCATAAAACTCGTAATCAAGTCGTAGAATTTGTTTTTGAAAAATTCGAAGTCTACAGTGGAATTTGAATTGAGCTTGGAAAAAGCTCTGAGAACATAAAACAGAAATATGAACTTTAATACGGAAAATGGTAATTGTTTTGAATTATAAAAATTGTACTTGAATCATCGAATCCAGTTTTTAGAAATTTGAAATCAGTCGTGAAATTCGCGCTTATCGTGCACATCGCTTTGGAACCTCTCAAATCCTCAAATACAAATCGAAACCTAACCTCACTTTTTACGATAATATTTTTCTCGTTTTCTAAACACTTTGAGCTCAGCAAACCATAAAACTGCATTCGCTTGGTCTTTAAAGAGATTTTTGTGTCTAATTTTACCTCTTTTCCCATGCATTTTGGTCTACATTTGCTGAAATTAGACGCGCCTGTAACTCACTGTATAAATAGTACAACGTGTAGAACAGATTAATTTGTACTTACGATTTAAAAGCGCTGAATTTCGCTGACCTCACTTTTTGAGATAATATTTTTTTCATTTTCTAAACACTTTCCGCTCAGCAAAACCATAAAACAGCCGTTTGTTTTGGTTAACTATGTTTAGGAAGCAGATCAATGCAAATGATCAATATACTGGATCGATAGCATCGATAAGAATCGATATGTATCGAATCGCGACAATATCGAGTCGAATGAATTTCTCATGGAGAAAATTATTGACTTTTGCCCATTGATATTGCAAAAACAATAATGAGTTTGTGATTCGGACCGAATCATACATCTTCCGAGTGACATAATGAATCATTGTACAAATTTTTACGTCATTCCGTGCAGTGGTTTGGTAATTATAAGAGTACAGAGAAATAGATTTCCATTTTTATATATACAGATAGAAGATAATAGTAATAATGTGACGAAAAATAAAAGCGTAGGGCGTAAATATTGAACTTTGTGAAAATTATTTATATACATTGATTAAAATTGTCAACTTTAGGAAATGATGTTTTGTGTTTCATTGATAATATATTAATTAAAAATGTTATTAATACACTGGAATGAAAACACAGATTGTTATTTTGAGAGTTAAGAAATTGAAATATTGTAATTAAGATGAGCTTTTATTGCTGAAGTTTGCTATAGTTTTAATTCAAGAAAGAAATATTGCTTTTCAGGGTAATAATTTTCTGACCATAAATGAAAGATATTACACATAGTTAAGAGAAAAAAAATTCTTTGCTGATGAAAAGGAAGAATATTTTTCTCATTTTCCAGAGATTTCCCGTCTCATCTTCCACCTAATCTCTCCACGCGACGGTCCTCAATCTTCTTTCCTGTTCAGCTTCCGCACGCATTCAGTAGCCCTGACCTTATTAAACATCTGCTCAGCTGCATGCAGTCCACCCTACTAGCCTGCTCCATATGAAATATAAAAATGTCATCTCTCAAACATACGCACAATTTTAACGGACTCTCTCTAAATTTGAATCAGCAGTTACAATTTTTAATAATTTCAATCAGTGACTGAATCCTAGCTAGGAATCAGTAAAAATGATTGATTCTCAGAAAGAATTCAGTCACTGATTGAAATTAATAAAAAATGACGAAGCAAGTGTACTTAGGTAAAGTGGTAGCATACCCAGAAGTAGACCGAAGAAGGAATGGTTCGAGTGTATGAATGAGACTCTAAAACGAAGATATATAAAGATTCGTAGAAACACAAGAGCTTGCATGAAATGATGTATTTGATGTTTTTTGAAAAACAATTTTTTTGTCTTCATTTATTTCAACTCGCCGTTATTCAGCCAATTCTTGGAATTTTTCGATGAAATTTACAGGTAATGTTCTTCATGGTGTTCTACGACTGGTGGAGTAAACAACTGATGAACATTTTCGTTTAAACAAAAGTTATAAGTTTTTACCTGAGACATTGCATAAATAATGCATTCATATCTTCAAGCTCATGGGGTGTCGAGCGAATTTGGAGTAGAAAAAACTTCCAATGGGGATGTTGTTTGGATTGGTGCAAATATGTTTTCAACGGAAAAAATTATTAAAAATGATTCATCACCAAGAAATTATAAAGGTTACATTTCGGTCGCGCGGCCTGTTTTTCGCACGTATGTATCAATGTGTTCACATGGAAATGCAACTCGCTCGAGATGAAGTATTATTTATTAGTCGGAATTCAAGGTATAAGAATATGAAATAATTTGTGGAAGATGAATTTCAATTGCTCTGCAATTGAAAAAAGATCTAAGATGCATCAGTAAGTTTACAAACATCAAAGTCAAATAAACAAAAAATAAAATAAAATGCACTACATAATTTTGTGTATAGTTTCCTTCTTCTACTCTTTCTTTTGACTCTATATACCATATCACTCAAAAACGATTTAAAAAATATATTATTTACAGTCAACACTCCATTTGATTAAATTCTGCCTAATAAATAATATTTCGTCTCGAGAAAATGTGCATTTCTACGGGTACGCGTAGAGTTGATACACACATGCGAAAAATGGGCCGCGCGAAATAAATGAAACCTTCATTATTTCTTAATGATAATTTATTGAGAATAATTCTTTTCGTGGATAATATATGTAACATACACCTTTATAAACAACTTCTCCGCTGAAACTTTGTTGTTGTTAAAAATTCACTCTACTCCCCATGAGCTTGAAGATATGAATGCATGATTGGTGAAATGTCAGAGCTAAAAATTTATAATTTTTCTTTAAACAAAAATGTTCGTTAGTTATTTATTCCAACAGTCGTAGAACATCATAAAGAAAATTATCTGTAAATTTCATTGAAAAATTCCAAGAATTGGTTCAATTACAACAAGTTGAAGTAAAAAAAGACAAAAAAATTTGTTCTTTAAAAAACGGATTTTTCGGGCTTACTTCAAAAACGGCAAGAGCTATAACTTTTTTGTCCTGAGGGAAAAGATGCGAAAAAATTTTCCTATAAGAATATGTACTGTTAGAATTAAAATTTAGGGAACCAACGCGAATGAATTAATAGAATCCAATAGAAAAAAATTCAACTATTTTTGGTTGAAAGTTAATTTTTTTGCTTGAGATGTCTACTATTATATTTTTGGTTCGGAAATTCATCTCGTTTGGGTAAAAATTCTACTATTCGGTTGAAAATTTATTGTTTTCTTAATCGAAAATTAAACTATTCTATTCTTCGCTGAAAATTTTTCTTTTTTAGTTGAAAATTCAACTATTTTGTTGGAACTTCATGCATTTTGTTCGTCTTTTCGTCTTTTTTGGTAGAAAATTAATCTTCCTCGTTAAAAATTCATCTGATCGGTTAAAAGTCCACTTATTTGGTTGAACGTCGAACTCTTTTGTTGACAATTATTCCTTTCTAATTGAACATTTATTTTCTTGGTTGAAAATTCATGTATTTTGTTAAAAACTCGTCTTTTTGGTAGGAAGTTAAGCTTTTTGGTCGGAAATTAATCTGTTTTGGTTGACAATTCAACTTTTTTTGATTTCAAATTAAAATCTTGTTTGGATGAGATGTCAAATATTGCGTGTTTTGTTGAGAATTATTTTTTTTTGGTTGACAAATGAAATACTTGGTATAAAGTTGAATTAACTTTGTAAAAAATTGATTTTGTTGTTGTTGAGGATTCCTAATTTTAGATGAAAATTCAATTAATTGGTGGTAAGTTAACTTTTTTGTTGAAATTCATATTTTCAGGTTGAAAATTCAACCGTTTTGTAGAACATTCGCCTTCTTGGTAGAAAATTCATTTTTCTGGTTGAAAATTTAACTATTTGGATAAAAATTCATCCTTCTTGGCTGAAAATTCAACTATTTGGTTAAAAGTTGCACTACTTTGTTAAAAATTTATTCTTCTCTAAGATTCACCTATTCGGTTGAAAATTAAACTATTATGTTGAAAATTCGTTCTTTATTTGGTTAAAAATAAATTTTTTTATATGAAAATTTAACTATTCCATTTTTGGCTGAAAATTTATCCTTTATAAGTTAAAATGTCAACTATTTGGTAGAAAATGAATCTTGTTTGTTGTAAATTCATCTTTTTGGTTAAGGATTCAACTAATTTGTTGAAAATACATCTTTTCTGTTGAATTTGACTGTTTTTGGGTTAAAATTGAAATCGGTTTTGACTGGAATATCAACTATTGGATTTTACGTTGAGGAATCATTTACTTGGTTCAAAATTCAAAACTCGGTTGAAAGTTGAACTAATTTGTTAAAAAATATTTTTTTGTTAAAAATTGATTTCTTTGGTTGGAAACTTAACTATTTTGTTGAAAATCAGTTTTCTTTTAGTTGAAAATTCAACTATTCTCGTAGAAAATTAGCTCTTTTGTTGAAAAATCATATTTTTGTGTTTAAAATTCAACTGTGTTGTAGATACTTTATTATTTTGGCTTCATAATTTAACAATATTTTTAATATGAATGTATATACTTGAAAATTTGTCTTTTTTGTGAAACATTAATCTTTTTGGCGGATAATTTATTTTTTGGTCGAAATTTGAACTATCTGTTGAAAATTCATTTTTTCCAAGATTCACCGTTATGGTAAAAAATTTAACTATCGTGTAAAAACTCGTTCTTTATTTGGTTAAAAATGAATTTTCTCAACTGGAAATTTAACTATTCCATTTTTGGTTGAAAATTTATACTTTATAAGTTGAAAATCTAACTATTTGGTAGAGAATCAATTTTGTTTGTTGAAGAGTCATCTTCTTGTTTTAAGATTTAACTATTTTATCTAAAATTCGTTTTTTTGTTGAAGTCAATTAGTAGAAAATTCGCTTTTATTTTTGTTGAAAAATTAATTTTTTTAACTGAAAATTCAACGATTCTATTTTTGTTTGAAAACTTATATTTCTTAGTTAAAAATTAAACTATTTTGGTAAAAATTTGTATTCTTTCACAGAATTTAACTCATTTAAAATTAGTGTTTTTTTTTTGGTGAAGAGTAATTTTTCAAACTGAAAATTTATTTACTTCATTTTTGGTTGAAAGCTTATCAATATTGTGGAAATTTTGGGAAATAGTTCAAAATATTTAAGGTCACGCCTGCCTGGTCCATTTCAAATTTAATTTTGTCTAAATAGTGCAATCCCACTAAAAATTCAAAACTCATTCATTTTCTTTTAAATTTCACTTTTTAGTTGCGAATTTAATTATTTTGTTGGACATTCAACAGTTATGTTGTAAAGTCATTTTTTTTGTTAAAAATTCAACTATTTGTAAAACATTTACTTTCTTGTCTTAAAAATTCAACAATTTGGTTAAATTTTCTGTTAATCTTGAATTGAAGATCTTTCTTGATTGAAAATTTAACTCTTTTATTTAAAATGCTTACTTTCAGTTTTGAAATTCATCTCTTTTGTTAGAAATTGCATCTTTTTTGTTTAAAAATGCAACTTTTTGGTTGACAATTAATGTGGTTTGGTTGAGAATTCAACTATTTTGTTGAAAATTCGTCTATTCTGGTTGAATTCCACATTTTTTGATTAAATATTGAAATATTTGTTGGTTGAAATATCGACTATTATATTTTTCGTTGAGAAATAATGTTTTTGGGTTGAAAATTCATGAATTTTGTTGAAAATTCGTTTTTTTCTCGTTCTTCCACTGAAATGCGAACTTAATTAGTAGAACATAATACGAAAATCCATCTATTATTGTTGAAATTCAATTCTTTAATTATTTTTGGTGAAAAACTCTGCAATTTTATTTTTTGATAAGAATTTATCTTTTTTGGTTAAAAATTTTATTCTTTGGTTGAAAATTCAATTATTTCGTTCAAAAGTTATCCTTTTTGGTTATTCGTTAATCTATTTTGTTCGAAAATTTAACTATTCGGTTACAACTTCATGTATTTTGTTGAAAATTTATCTTTTTTGGTGGAAAACTAATCTTCTTGGTTAAAATTTATCTCGTTTCTTGAAACTTTAACTATTTTTTTGAAATTCGTCTGTTTGTTAGGAAGAAATGTGCTGATGATTCATCTGTTTTGATTGAAAATTCAACTAATTTTTTGAAAATGTATTCCTCTTGGTTAAATACAACTGTTTTTGATTTAAAATTGAAATCTTTTCTGATTGAAATATCAGCTTCAACTATTACATTTTTCACTAAAAGTTCATATTTTTTCATTGAAAATTTAATTACTTGGTTGAAAGTTGATCTACTTTATGCTAAGTTTATTCTATTGGTTGAAGATTCATCTCTTCGGTTGAAAATTACATATTAAAAAAAAAAATTTAGTCAAAAATTAATTCTTTTTGGTTGAAAAGTCTACTGTTTTTTTGAAAAATGTTTTTTTTTGCCTTAAAAATTCAATCATTTGGTTGAAACTTTTTCTTCGTTGACTGGAAAATCTTTCTTGGTTGAAAATTCAACACATGGTTAAAAATATCTACTTGAAAATGTGAGAAATTATACAAAAGGCACTAAGAAATGTTTGTATGTTCCTAGATTTCTCGAAATTCAAACAAAATTTTAAAAAAATTCCCAAGACTAACATTTTTTGTAGTTTCAGAATTTTAGAACCATACCAATGTTTCTTAGCACCTTTTAACTAATTTCCGAAAATTTTGGCTTCCCACAAAAATAAAGTAACTTTTGACCAAACAGTTGCACTAACAACCAAATGGTTCAAATTTCAAGACAAAAAGACCATTTTTTTCGAAGATAGTTGGATTTTCAACAAAAAAGTTGATTTTCAACCAGGAAAGATGAATTTTTAACCAGGAAAAATAAGTTTTGTTCCATAAAAGATGAATTTTTGATCCAAAAAGACGAATTTTTAATCAGAAGAGCTTATAATTCAACCAAAAACAGTTGCATTTTCAATAAAATAGTTTGATTTTCTAGCCGAAAAGATTAATTTTCGAGAAGAAAGTTGAATATTCAACCAGTAAAGTTAAATTTTCAATACAAAAGTTTATTTTCATCAAAGAAAGATAAATTTCCTATCCTGAAAGGTGAGTTTCCAATCGAAAAGACGTTGACTTTTAAACTGGAATAGACGAATTTTCAGCAATAAAGCTAATTTTCAATCAAGAAAGGTGAATTTTCAGACAAATAGTTGAATTCTCAACTAAAAAAGATGTTTTCCACCAAAAATGCAATTGTTAAATTTTGAGATAAAAAAATTAATTTTCAATAAGGAAAGAAAACTAATTTTCAATCAGTTGAATTCAACCAAAAGAGGCGAATTTTCTATAAAAGACAAATTTTCAACAAAATACATGAATTTTTCACCAAACAGTGGAATTTTCAACTTATGAATGATAAATTTTCAACCAAAAATTGATTAGTTGAAAAAAGCAAGAAGATATAAAAGGGAAGGTGTTTGACCAACATTATTTCTGTGGCCAGACAAAGGAGTGCCTTTCCGCAATAGCAATTTTTTCAGAAACTATTACTCCTAAAGGAAAAGTATTGCGAATAAAAAATGTATATTTTGAATTGATCTATAACTTTTGTGATAAAAATGTTTGAAATTTTCTGTATGTACCAAGATAAATTCGAAAAACTATGAGGCATGAAATTTTCATCTTTATCATCGAATATCTCGAAAAATTTCACGAAAAGATGTGGATGAAACACAAAGTGTGTATTTCAACCAAATCTATAACTTTTGTTCACATTATTCTTTGAAATTTTCAATCGTTTTCGAGGTAAACGTGAAAAAACATGATTTTTATGGTGTTTTTATGGTTTTCACCATGAAAATCAAATTTGCGCCAATTTTTACTATAAGTTTCGTAATCAGTGCATCAAAATACATAAATATACGGATTTTCAAAAAAAATCGGAGGTAAGGGGTATTCGGAACTAAAACCGAAGTTAGCAATTTTTTATAAATGTGTTGATGGTTTGGATAATTACCTTTTTCTTTTTTGAAAAATGGAATAATCTGAATAGATTGGTTCTAAATCAACCCACAAGGCAGATTTCATTTCGATCTTTAAGAAACATAGAGCTTTAAAACCCAAGCACTGTCTTCCTGTTGCGCGTGCACCAACACAATCAATTTTTCTTATTCCCTTATACATAGCAATATCTACTCATAGGCGAATGAAAAGCGTGATTCTGTGTTGGCACGCTTGCGCGGCTCATGCTTTGGCTACGACACATATTTCGCCTTTAGTCTTTCTAACACACTTTGACCTTACGCACGTGCTAAGCTCTCATTTTGATTAGAGATCATCTCTTCTTCATTATTTCTCTGATTTCTTGTTTTAGATGTAACATATTGTGGGAAAGTGATTAGCGTGCAGAGGAATAAAAAAAAACGTGAGAGTATGATTTAGACATTTCAAAAAAGGCGCTCTTCGGCATTTTGTGTGAGCAGGGTGAGAATTAAACAGTGATTTAAATTTTTATTTCAAATTTGGATGTTTTTGTTTAACCAGTTTTGAATGAAGAAGCTTGTTAGGTTTTTGTTTGATGAGTGTTTCTTAGAGTATTGTTAAATTTTATGGGAAAGATTATTTGTCTCATGATGTTCTGTGTGAGCAGGGTGAGAATTAAACAGTGATTCAAATTTTTATTTTGAATTTGGATGTTTTTGTTTATCCAGTTTTGAATGAAGAAGCTTGTGAGGTTTTTATTTTAGGAGTGTTTTTTAGAGTATTGTTAAATTTTACGGAAAAGATTATTTGTCTCATGATGTTTTGTGTAAGCAGGGTGAGAATGAACCAGAGATTCAAATTTTTATTTTGAATTTGGATGTTTTTGTTTAACCAGTTTTGAATGAAGAAGCTTGTTAGGGTTTTGTGTGATGAGTGTTTTTTAGAGTATTGTTAAATTTTATGAGAAAGATTATTTGTCTCATGATGTTTTGTGCGAGCAGGGTGAGAATTAAACAGTGATTTACATTTTTGATTTACATTTAGATGTTTTTGTTTAACCACTTTTCAATGAAGAAGTTTGTTAGGTTTTAGTTTTCGGAGTGTTGTAAATTGATGTTGAGTTTTACGGGAAAGATTATTTGTCTCATGATGTTTTGTGTATGCAGGGCGAGAATGAACCAGAGATTCAAATTTTTGTTTTTAATTTGGATGTTTTTGTTTAACCACATTTAAATGAAGAAGTTTGTTAGGTTTTAGTTTTTGGAGTGTTGTTAAATTTTATGAGAAAGATTATTTCTCTCATGATGTTTTATGTGAGCAAGGTGAGGATGAAACAGTGAGATGAATTTTTCTTTTAAATTTGAATGTTTTTGTTTAACCACTTTTGAATGAAGAAGTTTTTTAGGTTTTAGTTTTCGGAATCTTGTAGAATGATGTTAAATTTTACGGGAAAGATTATTTGTCTCATGATGTTTTGTGTTAGCAGGGTGAGAATGAAACAGTTATTTCAATTTTCATTTCAAAGTTGGATGTTTTTGTTTAACCAGTTTTGAATGAAGAAGCTTATTAAGTTTTTGTTTCAGGAGTGTTTTTTAGAGTATTGTTAAATTTTATGGGAGAGATTATTTGTCTCATGATGTTTTGTGTGAGCAGGGTGAGAATGAACCAGAGATTAAAATTTTTTTCTTGAATTCGGATCTTTTTTCTAAACCACTTTTGAATGAAGAAATTTGTTAGGTTTTTATTCTAGGAGTGTTTTTTAGAGTATTTTTAAAATTTATGGGAAAGATTATTTGTCTCATGATGTTTTGTGTGAGCAGAATGTGAATGAAGCAGTGATTTAAACTTTTCTTTTAAATTTTAATGTTTTTTTTAACCACTTTTGAATGAAGAAGTTTGCCAGGTCTTAGTAGTCGGAGTGTTGTAGAGAGTTATTAAATTTTATGGGAAATATTATTTGTCTCGTGATGTTTTGTGTAAGCAGGGTAAGAACGAACCAGAGATTTAAACTTTTATTTTAAATTTCAATGTTTTTTTTTTAACCACTTTTGAATGAAGAAGTTTATCAGGTCTTAGTTTTCGGAGTGTTGTTAAATTTTATGGGAAGATTATTTGTCTCATGACGTTTTGTGTGAGCAGGGTGAGAATGTAACAGTGATTTAAATTTTTATTTCAAATTTGGATGTTTTTGTTCAACCTGTTTTAAATGAAGAAGTTTATTAGGTTTTAGTTTCTGGAGTGTTGTAGAGTGTTGTTAAATTTTATGGAAAAGATTATTTCTATCATGATGTTCTGTGTGAGCAGAGTGAGGATGAAACAGTGGTTTAAATTTTTATTTGAAATTTGCTTGTTTTTGTTCAATGTTTTTTTTTAAGAAGAAGTTTGTTAAGTCTTAGTTTTCGAAGTGTTGTAGAGTGTTGTTAAATTTAATGAGGAAGATTATTTCTCTCATGATGTTTTGTGTGAGCTGGGTGAGGATGGAAGAGTGATATGAATTTTTCTCTTAAATTTGGATGTTTTTTGTTCAACCACTTTTGAATTAAGAAGTTTCTTAGGTTTTAGTTTTCGGAGTGTTGTAGAATGATGTTAAATTTTGCGGGAAAGATTATTTGTCTCATGATGTTTTGTGTAAGCAGGGTGATAATGAAACATTTTTTACATTTTTGTTTTAAAATTCGATGTTTTTATTTAACCACTTTTTAATGAAGAAGTTTGTCAGCTCTTAGTTTTCGGAGTGTTGTAGATTGTTGTTAAATTTTATGGGAAGATTATTTATCTCATGGCGTTTAGTATGAGCACGATGATAATGTAACAGTGGTTACAAATTTTTTTTTTTAATTTGGATGTTTTTGTTTAACCAGTTTTGAATGTAGAAGCCTGTTAGATTTTTGTTTCAGGAGTGTTTTTTAGAGTATTCTTAAATTTTGTGGGAAAGATTATTTGTCTCTTAATGTTTTGTGTGAGCAGGGTGAAAAGTAAACAGTGATTTACATTTTTGATTTATATTCGGATGTTTTCGTTTAACCACTTTTTAATGAAGAAGTTTGTTGTGTTTTAGTTTTTGGAGTGTTGTAGAATGATGTTAAATTTTACGGGAAAGATTATTTGTCTCATGATGTTTTATGTGAGCAGGGTGAGAATGAACCAGAGATTCAAATTTTTATTTTAAATTTTAATGTTTTTTTTTGTAACCACTTTTGAATGAAGAAGTTTGTTAGGTTCTAGTTTTCGGAGTGTTGTAGAATGTTGTTGAATTTTATGGGGGAGATTATTTGTCTCATGATGTTTTGTGTAAGCAGAGCGAGAATGGAACAGTGATTTAAATGTTCATTTTAAATTTGGATGTTTTTGTTCAACCTCTTTTGAATGAAGAAGTTTGTTAGGTTTTAGTTTCCAGAGTGTTGTAAAGTGTTGTTAAATTTTATGGAAAAGATTATTTCTCTCATGATGTTTCGTGTGAGCAGAATGTGAATGAAGCAGTGATTAAATTTTTATTTACATTTTGATGTTTTTGTTTATCCACTTTTGAATGAAGAAGTTTGTTAGGTTTTAGTTTTTGGAGTGTTGTAGAGTGATGTTGAATTTTTTGGAAAAAATTATTTGCCTCATGATATTTTGAGCTTTCGGAAGAATGAAATTCTGCATATTCTGCTTTCCATTTAGAATAGTTGCGATATCTTTTATAGTCCTAACGCTTTCTGTCTCCGATATTTGGAATTTCAAGATTTTGGTTTTTATAAACGATTCAAAGTATACATTTTTAATTTAAAAAATACTGAAGGTAAAATACTTCAAATCCTGATCATATCAGAAAGGATTGGATTATTTTTGGTAATCTTATGTTTGAGAGCAAGTTTATAAAGAAACATATTTCCACATATTGATAAACAATTATGAAAGTGGTTCAGTACCTTTTCCTTCAAACATCATTTTTTTTTTAACATGATCTTGTATATTGTTAAGAAACGTCTTTTTGTATGCGGAAATTATAAAGACGAGTATTTGTTTGTAAAATTGTTTATAACTACCACAAATATGAAATACGGATCAGTTATCAGGATTTAGCTAATGCCAACAAGATTTCAAGAAAAAATCAGGTTTTCCTAGGATTGAAGTCCGAAGATAGAACCTTGTTCTTTGGATACATCGATTTATTCATAAAGATTTATTTTAGCAACAACAATTATTTACTGCTGACGAAGCTTTAATTTTAGAAATATATTCGCATACAATTCCAATTAATTTTAGTGAGAAGAAACAATTTTACTTTCAGGAAAACACACACAAAAAAAATTTATTTACATCAATTTTTATAACCGTCCCAAGGGCCTCAAAAACTACGTCACGCTATCTTACACATTTTTTCCATCCCTCCCTTCTTCGTCAAAGATCATCACACGAAACTTGAACTTTTTCAGGAAAAAAGGGGAATAACTTCTTCTAAATAAAATTGATGTATAGGTACCATGTTGATTTCAATATGAAAAGCTTAAAATTTTAAGTCGATATATATTGAATTTTCAACAAAATACTTAAATTTTCAACCGAAATAGATTCATTTTTAACGAAATCGTTGAGTTTTTAGGATGAAACAACGAATTTTTTATTAAACAGTTGACCTTTAAACCCGAAAATATGAATTTTCAAGCAAGGAAGATAATTTTTTAACCAAAAAGTTGAATTTTCAACCGAATAGGCAAATTTTTGAATACAAGAAAAGATAAACTTTAACAAGAAATAGTTGAATTTTCCACAAAATAGTTGAATTTTCGACTAAAGTGACGCATCTTCAACAAAAAAAAAAGATTTTTTCCTGAAAGGTTAAACTTGTAACCAAGTAATTGAATTTTGAATTGAAATGAATTAATTCTCAACGAAGAATATAATAGCTGATATTTCAAAGAAGAAAGAATTTTAGTTCTAAATCAAAAACAGTCGCATTTAACCAAAAAGATGAATTCTCTACGAAAAATGTAATAGTTGATATTTCAATAAAAAAGGACAAATTTTCAACAGAATATTTGAATTCTCACCCAAAACAGATTTAGTTTTACCTAAACAG
>JAUMHM010077695.1:0-13786 GCA_032362435.1 Melikaiella ostensackeni
ATTCATCCTATTGTAATTTCGGCGACAGGCAATGTTCACGCAAGATGCACTGAACATCTCGAACATCTAGGAGTCAGAAGGGTACTAGCAGCAGCTCAAAAAGCGGGTTTATTAAGCACCTGTCGCATTGTAAGGAACTTCCTACATCATCAGGAAGTAGGCGACTGAAAACCTTATGGAGATGGTAGCTCTAAAAAAGCATCCAGTGGTGACTAATGTCACCTTCAACGCTCTCGGCCGCTGAATAAGAACAACAGCGGTAAAGGATAAACTGAAAACTACATCATACACCTAAAAGTGTACCTACTATAACATCACTGCAATACATTTCAAGTTCGTAATTAGTAATTAAAATTTTTAATATCTTACACTCATCAGGCACTTGACTTTGACCGTGGCTGATGATGACGCACCGGGTTTTCCGAGCCAAAGTTAAATAAATAATAATAGAAATAAAAAATTGAAGGTGGGCCCACATAATAATAATAATAATATTAATGTGACTGAAAATGAAAACGTTTGTACTTTTACCGAGATTCTGGTGGTGTAGATCCCACCTTAAGCTGTATATCTCCACATCATGCACTTGACTGCAATCCAGTCTATGAATAGTGAGATAAAAAAGAAACTAGGTTACCCAATATGTCATATTAGGCATACTACTCTCATCAGATCACTTAACTGCATCATAAAAACGCGTCCGTGACTCATGATACATACCGAAATAGCCTCGTGTAGGAAGTTACGCACCACCCTTTTATTTTAAGTAAGAAAAAATTATATCTCAGACTTAAGATGGTTACAGCCCAATTCGTCGAAGGCACTTTTCGAGTTGGATATACATGGTGTGCATGATGGGAGGACCTGCAGTTCGACCATTCGATGAGCGCAAAAGATTACGTGAGGACAAGGATGGTATAGGTGTTAATAGCCCTAATTTTATTGGTCGAATTGAGAGAATTCGGCAGAATCAATCTGAGTCTTGTAGTGTGGGCAGGCATAAGGCTTTACTTAACTATCGTGTGATGAATACCCTTAGACTCAGGAATGCTCAGATATTCATATAACTCACCCTCAACCATTGTTTCGATGTCATCCTCGTTCACGTCGTCTAATTCTGCGGTCCATAACATAACAGAAGATAGGTGAGTTGATGACCACCCTCGCTATCATGTACTCTGAATCCATGAGACATGCTATTTAGTGTTTTGCTCAGTGAATTTAACGCTGAACAGAACCATAATGCACAAAAAAAGTCTCTTCGAAAGATACTCATCGTGCAATTTTCGTTGATGTTTTGTAATTTGCGTCATGTCTACAGCGTCAATGGTGACTAAATCTTTACTGCCCTGCGAGTTTTTGCAACATCTTTTTTGTTCATCTGTTAGGATGTTATTCTCGTCGCAATGAGATTAAACCTTATCTGCAATTATAGCTGTAAGGCACTTAAAAATCTTTGGAGACAGACTATTGGTCGAAATTCAGATCGATTTTGAGCATCTGGTTTTTTTGGCAAAACATACGTGGTGTCTTTGAGCACAAAGCTTGGCATCAGATCTGTTTGTTTGATGATCTTTTGAAAACACTTTGCGAACACAGGATGTACACTCGTAAGGTGCTTGTACCAGAAATTGTGTACCATGTCCGGACAAGGAGCTTTCCAGTTACTTGTCTTTTCCAAACCGCTGAATCGTATGAGTCTGTGATCTTAGTGGGCTTCTGCTTTGTTCATTAAAAGTTATTAATTAAATTCCTCTAACAAACTGTATTAAATTCTGTTCAAGAGTTCATACATGCAGATCAAAAAAGTTCTCTGATCATTAAATTGTATTTTTATCTCACACACTATATAATTACAGAAAAATGGGGTAATTTGTCTCAAAATTAGAGACGGTCTTACAAAAAAAAAAGATAGTTATGAATCACGATTACAATGTTTGTTCAATTCGTCTTGTACCAAGTGCGTCTTTCAGAGAACTGGTTCTCCAGCCCTTTTTTATCCCAGACCCTCTCCAGAATCAGTCCCTGGTTGCCCTGTTGCCGCTTCAAGTCTTGACTTCGTATAAAATTTAGAAATAGGTGGATGAGGCATTCTAAGGGTTCAGCCTCAGTGCAACAGAGTAATTTGATTTAACGACAAAAACATGCTCTCTGTCGATTTTCCTTGCTTAAGGAAAACGTTTAATGATATTCCAGACTTGAGAAAGTTGACGAAATAGTGGAAGGAGCCTATAGACTAAATAATATAGTTAGGTTTCCCAAAGTATAAATATTGTTCAGCATGATCCGAGCAGCTCCATAACAAGGTTCCTGCTTGAGCTTCGTTCCTCTAGTTGGAACCACGCAGCTCCTAAGTTGCTTCTGTTCCTTTTTCCCCAAACGCCCGACCAGTAATCAGCTATGTCTTGCAAGTGAGGAACTTCTGTGTCTAGCTGGATATATTGATCTTTACTTAGTTCACAATAGAACCTTCTTACATCTACATGAAAGGTTCGATTTTGCTGCGATCTTGCGCTTCTCTTATTGTACCGACGCAATGTAGAAGTAAGAACATCACGTTTCTGCCATTGGGAGTCTATGATCTCATCCAATACAGCTGGTGCCAATGTCTCGATGTTCCGAGGGTGGATAATGGTAGTAACATGGCGTGTCAGCTTTCTGGTTCTTTTTCCTTTCTTATATCCAGTTGATCAACTCAGTTTGCTCCTTACTTTGCTGCCATCCATATCCAACCAGATTTTCCATGGTGGATCTCGCTCCCTTCCTGGGACAAAGACTGCATTTGTAGGCTTAGTTTTACGTCCTGACGTTTTAACGACAGCCACAGCTGAACAATGCAGAAGAGTTTGCACCTGTAACGCATTTAGTTCTGCCTTCAAATGCATTGGCAAAATCCTATTTTTTAGGTTCCCTATCAGTGCATGCACATCCCTTGTAATGAACATCTTTGGCAAAGAATGCCTTTGTGTTGGTTCCACACTCCAGAACTCTAGTACAGCTTGACCAAAATTTTTTTCAAAATTCTGCAGTTTTTCTGAGATCTCGCTACTTGCATCAACGGAAATGAAAATGTCCGGATGTGGTTCTAATGGACTCGGTACATGTTCTTCATTATCCGCAGCACCCAAGACTTCAGCTTCAATCACCTCTTCCTTACGCACACCTTCGATATGCATTTCAGCAGTAGGAGGCTGTTGCTCTCCTTCCATTTTAATGGTAACTATTTCAACCGCTGAAAGCAATTTGTTGAGAGATATTGATCGTCATTCGGCCGCTAGATTCTGTTCCTTTATTATTGTGGCTAGATGCGGATACTCAAGTAAGAAGAGACTACGATGTTCTCTCTTCACACTTTGCTCACTATTCTCTGCCACAAAATGAAGGCGCATAATATCTCTGTTCATATGGTATGTCTATTTTTATCGCCTTCTTGGTTGCTGAATTCTGCTACTGCCTCTGGTTAAAACAGACCATCTGCCTCTGGAGGATGTGGTCGCATTGGATTATTATGAGGTTGCGCAGAAACAACAATAGCACGATGATGTATTGCCTCACCGGTCGCCGCTTGATCTTGTGGCGCAGCTCCCTCTAACTGATGTACATTATCGACGTTTTCCCCCGCCGACACAACCTGTCGTTTAACCTCGATTGCTCGTTCTTCTCAGATAAGCAGATTATTCCTGATGTCCTTAACCTTAGTGATAAGACCTCTTACTGCAACTATCTGTATAGGAAGATACTTTGTAGCAAACTTCTTCTTAAAATTGTATCCTTTTTCGCGTATAGTTTCAAACTTAGCGGTTTTAAAATAGAGACTCATAAATTCTTCCACCATTGTTTTATTCCAGTTGATGCTCTCTCACGGTATTCCTGTTGAGGTGGTTGGCTGCAAATCGCTAACGCTAGTTAAACATCTCCAGCAGGCACAGTTGATGTTCCACTGATTGGTGGGTGAGAGTTGTCGTCGCGTCGGGTTATCATGTCTGCCTAACTCCATGGGAGCTGGACAAGCTGAGAGAGAAAATCCTTAGATCGGGGGCCATCGTAGTGCAGGCTGCCGACATCTGGTCGAGGGATTATCTGGTGTTGAGAAAACCAATATTTAGACTTAAGCAGGGACTAAACTTGGTGATCCAGGGGACTGAGTGCCTCCAAAGGTTCTGCAGAGAAACCGTATTGATTCCCAGTACTTCCGACGATCCGACAGTTGTTCAAGAGTGCCTAAGATTGCAAAATCTCACCCTACAAACAGAGTCTTGGAGAATATACTCTGATAGGCAGGGAACTAGACCGAATGGGACTGGCTGGATTCTGGCTGTTACGGAACGTGTGCCTTTATATATAAGGAAGGAACGTGTGACTTTATATATAAAGGGCCACGCGAAAATCATGAAGGACATGCACAGTTGTCAAGGGTATGGATTCAATTTTGATGCCTAAGCTCTGCTTCAGGGACCTCACTGTTGTTAGGGTGAGGTAAATTATATTAGATATTAGGTGAATCGGTATAATACTCCCAGATTCCAGAATAAAATTGGATTGAGATTCTCGATCAGACTCTATAAATGGATGAACTGAGGAGCAAGGTAGTGGGCTAACGAGTCTCTGATGAAGAGTCTCTCTCGGATCACAAATATATCTTGTTACATTCGGCCCTGGGAAACCTAGTGTTTCTGAAGACTTGATCAATCTACAATGAGACAAACAAAACCAAACTTTCTTCAGACAAGGACAACTACAAGATAACTTAAAATGAATACAAGAAGAACATTAGAACTTATAAAGAGGAAGACTTGAGAAGCTTCTGTAGGGAAGCTGAAGGTATTTCGGAGACAGCGAAGCTCCGTAAGATCCTGGCAAAAGATACGGAGACTCGCCTCGAGCTCATAAGGCTCGATGATGACAAGTTTGCCGAAGATAAAAAAAAAACCTTGAACCACCTGATGGAAGTCCACTTCGTAGGTTTTCAGCGAACTCAAATCGACCGCGATGAGAAATGCTGGGCCCAAGAGAGAGGAATGCGGACTGGCATTTCGCCGCTAGGGTTGTCGATATCAAGAAGGTCGAATATGCCCTCGGATCCTTCTGCCCCTTTAAATAACCAGCGGTGGATAGTGTTTATCCACAGTTCTTACGGAAGGGCATAGACTGCATCGTCTTCCCACTGACAAATCTGGAAACCAGGGAAAGAGGGCTACACTGCTGATAAAGATTCCAGGCCGATCAGTTTGAAGTCGTTTATTTTCAAAACGTTAAAGAAGCTTCAAAGTGCAGCGTGGCAGGCCAGTTAGTAAACTGGATAGGAAGCATGCTGCGCTCGAAGCGTTTCGAAGCCAGGTGGTGTAAAGGCCTAGATAGAAGAGTATTGCCGCGGATATGCCCACAGAAGAGTGTTCTGTCATCCCTCTTGAGGTGCATTGTACTATTACAGCAGTAAGCCTTCTTGGATGGCTAAATGAGCAGGTGTATTATACCCAGGCATGCGCTGATGATTTTGTAATCTCAAGCAAGGGGGTTCACCTCAGCACGTTGATGGATCTCACAAGGTCAGCGCTGTACATTGTAGAGCTCTGGTGCGACAGTTTGGGAATCTCAGTAATTCCGGAAAAAACCAGATTGGTAATTCTTACGAGGACGTACAAAGTGCCAAACGTCAACGCCTCTGTATTTCGTGATATGAGGCTGATCATTTCAGAGTCGTATAAATATCTGGGAGTAATCCAGGGTAGTGAACTGAGTGTAGGGTAGTGAACCCGAGAAAATGACAACGCAAAGAGTGGTCGACAATATGGGTTCCATCAAGAGGTCTGTAACCGAACACTAGGAGCGAACTGTTAAGGGTGTTGCACAATGGACTTCATACCTTGAGCGCCAGCGGGAGTCCCTATCGGGGCCCTCACCCGCCTATAAACTAACCTAAACTAGTATATGTGAATAAAATCTCGTTTTTAAAAAAAGTATATTTAAGTATTCTTTTTTTGCTTTTTAGTCTTTCGCAAATGTTTTGCATTCCTGCACGATCTAAGAGGAATTTGACATGACAGAAAGTTGAAGTAACGTCTTATGTGTGTGGGTTTCCGAGTCGATGCAGGGGATCGCTTAGCGAGGCTTCCCCCACTTCGTAAGGAAATTTGGGGCGAGCGATCCAATCACATTAATTCTCGCTTCTTCGCTTCTCAGCGTTACATTTTGATTTTAACTTTAAATCAGACTCTAAAATACTATTTTTCATCAAAGAAAAACATGAAATGGAAATTGAACTGATAGGAATGAATCAGAAATTAAGTTTGTGTGGAAAAATGAAAATGGTTTGGAATTTAAAAGCAATGTCTTGATTCACGCATCGGAAAGAGACAAGCTTAGCTTATAAAATTTTCCATGGGATATCCATCAGTCATTCGGCACGTACGTCGGATATAACTCATGGGTGCACGGGTACCTAAGAACAATAGCGATGGGAAAGCAAGGACCGTCGAGACGAGATTTGGAAACTCGCATTTGTAGGACCGAAGAAGATTGTTCTTATATGAGGTCCTAAACAAGTCTTAATTGTTCAGATTTCTAGATGCCAGACAAAGGCTCTTGCGGTCCTCAACAACAGGCCCTTCTACCACCTCGGCTATGTTAACATCAGGGTAGCTGTCAAGGAACAGAAGGAGCTTCTCGAATCAGAGGGAGATCGGGGGCAGACGTAAGTGGCTGCTTTCGGTCTATTCATTACCCAAATTAACTCGCACCACAACAAAGGAGCCTCTGCGGTTCTGCAGAGGGGCATGGCTGAGAGGCACACAGGTATCTGACTAATCCAAGGAACTTGGTTAGTTAAAGATACCATAAGGAGATTAAGAGGACTGGTTTTTGTTACAGGGACCCCAAGGTGGCCAAACCTAGGGCTGGCATACTGGCGAAAGGAGTCAACGTTGTTCCGCTGCTAGAAATATGTTCGAGAGATCTGATGGTGATAGCCGCAGATCTCAGAGGAATTGGGGAGCTAGTCATAGGATCAGCTCGCTTTTCGTATGATAGCGAAACCAACCCACCAGAGGAAGTATGTACACAGGTAAAATATTGCAGGGAAGGGGTCGCCCTCTTCTGTTGGACTGCGATGCTAACTCCCACCATACATTGTGGAGTAGCACGGACACTTACTCAAGAGGGAACGATCTATTGGAATATTTAATAACTACTGATTTAGACATTCTTAACACAGAGGATACCCCAGCGATTCACGACTTGGTCAGGTAAAAGCTCATTGACATCAATCTCTGTACCGGTAGTTTTAGAGATAAGGTGAAGAAATGGAGAGTCTCGAACGCATCTACACTCTCAGATCACTCACGGACAGAGTTCGAGCTGGAAGCTGCAATAACCACAGACCTTATGTTGGACAGAAATCCAAGAAGATGTTCTGGAATCAGTATTCCACTGAACTGAACAGTACACTTTCAAAACTGCCCAAGTCAATTAGAGATGTGGACAACCTGGAGATGGCAGCCAATACTTTCACGGAGGCGATCAAATCTACTTATGAAAGAAATTGTCGACACCCAAGAGTTCAAAAGATAATGAAGACGTACTAGTGAAACGGAAAATTCGAAGAGCTTCGCAGGGAAACCAGAGAGAGATTCAAACGCACCAGTACTGGCAAAACAAAAGAACTATGGACCTTATTCAAGACGATGATATATGAATACAGGGACGCAATACGTAAGGCCAAGCCAGAAAGCTGGACCAACTCTTGCACAGACATCGAGAAAGGGGCAGAGGAAGCTAAACTAGACTAGCTGCTCTCTCGAATTCCGGCTGCTATTCTCGGCCCTCTAAATTTTCCCGACAGAAGATACTCGGTGTCGGACGAAGAGACCCTAGCCCACCTGATCAAGGCACATTTCCCGGGCTTTAATAGGTATAGGGAAAAGAAAATGACACCTTGGGGGAATCTAAAGTCACCTGTTACCAGTTGGGCCCGGAACGGTGACTAGCCGACGAAATTGTTACCCCTTCCAGGGTTAGGTGGGCCCTGAAGTCTTTGAGTCCATACAAGTTTCCTGGTCCGGATCGCATATACCCGGTTTCTTCACAAAAGGCTGGGGAGACCATCATAGGAACGCTAGTGAGACTTGCTAGGCCTGATCTGACGCTGGGATGTGTCCTCACGGCATGAAGAGGCACGAGAGTGGTCTTTCATTCCGAAAGCACGCAGGATTGGTTATACTTCACCCAAGGATTTCCGTCCTATCAGCCTCTCATTTTTCCTACTAAAAACAGTGGAAAGACTTTTGGATAGATACTTCCAAGACAATTTCTTGTTAAGTAGTCCAATACACAAAGAGCAACACGCCTAAAGGGCTGGTCACTCGACCGAAATGGCCCTAAGCAGAGCAGTAAACCTAATCGAAACAAAACTGAAGCAGAAGGGCTTCGCGATTGAAACTTTATGGACATCAAAGGAGCCTTCAACTACACCTCTTTAGAGATGCTCAGGGCGGCCATGTTTGCATATGGTGTGCCAACTGCAGTCGTAGAATGGACCTGTCACATGTTGGGCAACAGGAAACTAACAACGACTAAGGGTGGTACCATCTTATGTGGAACTTTTGAATCGGGATGCCCGCAGGGAGCCGTTTTATCGCTCCTACTGTGGTGCTTCATAATTCATGAACTGCGATCTTGAGCATGGTCAGTGACGAAACGTCTATTCGCTTCCTCCTTGACAAGAAGTATTGAGTCAGCCTATCCACAAGAGAGGAATGTGCTAGCGGCGCGGCATATCTGCATAGTGATGGGAAAAACTGGTTCACAGATGTCTCCAAGAACAAGGAAAAGCAGTCGCTGGTGTCTATCGTAGAAGAAGTGGAACAGCCTTCACAATCCCGATGGGGTCTTACGCCGCAGTCCCATAAACTGATATCATGGCCATGCTCCAGTGTGCCTATAAGGCACAGGAGTATGCCAGTAGAAGAAATATCCTCATTTGCTCAGATAGCAGGGCTGCTACATTTGCCCTGAATGGAAAAACGACTGACTACGTCGCTACTAGTATGAGAGTGTTTTGAAGCACTGAACGATCTAGCGACCGAGAAACGAGTGACTCCACTTTGGTTCCCTAGACACAGTGGCATTAAAGGTAATGAGATCTCGGATAAGCTTGCAAATCTATCAGTAAAAAAAAACTCCACTGTTGCCGAATCAATCGTAAGCTTTCCCAGTAAGTTGGTTACTAAAGAATTTACCAGATAGCTGGCCGAGGGTCATCAGAAGGAGTGGAATTAGGCTACTGTCGGCAGACAGGCCAAAAAACTTATGGGTTTAATTTTGAACTTTAAACGAGCTAAAGAAATATGCAAGCTCGGTAGGAATAAAGTCGAGGTCCTAACAGAAATGTTCATAGGGAATGGAAACCTCAACTGCCACAGACATAAGATAGGGCTCGCAGATAGCCCCTTCTGTATGAAGAGGGCTTTGAGGTCACGCATAGGCCTACAAGAGCACGCAACGGTACTATCCAAGCATCAGGGGCTCTTTCGGTTTCAACCTTAACAGTAATAATAATGCCACTTTTCCCGTCAACTTCAAAGTGTAAAAGTTTTAAGGCAATGAATGACAAGAGTCGTTGGAACGAATTTATTTCAAATCATGCAGCGAGGTCCACCTTAGAATGTTCCACTTAATTTTGAAAAATATATCCTTCTCAAACTATTTGTACATATTAAACAAATTTTTCTGCTAAAAATAAAAAATTTAGATTCTTTCGATCGCAATAATGTTGAAGCTTTTCACTTTTATAATATTGCTTTTCAAGATTTACTAGCTATTGAATTGAAGTTATCTTCCACTCGTTAAAAAATGACAGATTTTTTTGAAATATGCTATACTGTTTGACCAAGTACATATTTGGATGTATTTTCCATAATGATGAAGAAATTCTTGATCTATCGAATGATCCGAAGAAATTATAAAAATGTAAAAAAATTACAAAAAAACGGTTTTTTTTTTAAATTTCAGAAATAGATCTTCTCAAATAGTGCACTTTTCATTTTTTTTATTTGTAATTCTGCACGCAATGAAGAATATGGTGTAGAAGAAACACTGATTGACAAGGGTGGAAGAAATTTGTTAAGATGGTTCGGTCATGTTGAGAAAATAGATGAAGGATGTTTAAAAAAGCAAGTGTATTCAGGTAAAGTGAATGGTAGCATACCCAGAGAAATGAAAGATTGAAATGAAATTTTGAAATGAAATTTTGAAATGAAATTGAAGTTGAATTTTGAAATTGAAATGAAAGATTTTCGATACAAATGGGCTCATACCCATACTAATAAGCTTTGGTTAGTGGATATGGTTGGGGTAAATAGTATAGATCTTTTCATGAACTCATTAGTCAGTATGTGCGATTATGTGTGATCCGTGACGTACGGTGGCTTTATAAGGCTCTCCACCTGGGGTGATTGCAAGAGAGATTGTTCAGCAACCCGTGCCAGAGCGGTGCTGTGGAACGATTATTTGTTGTTTGAATAAACAATACGCGACTTCTAGATTGATCTGATATCTATTCCTTCTCCCACGCATCCCTTACTTCCCCTTACCAATTCTGAAATTTGCAGTTCATCTGGATTTCGTTAATAGTGTAATTTGAATGACCATACGTCCGGATTCCTCGAAGATATTTATTGAGGCTTGCGACTTTTGCCTAAGTTGTTTTTGACTTTGTCCGGGTTTTGAAAGTAGAATTGTTTGGTTCTTTAATATAAAAAACATTTATTATAAGTAAAATCTAATAGTTGTCTTCAAATTTTTCGCCTAATGAATAATGAAAAATTGGAGCAGGCTTGGCTGTGCATTGTGATGAAGAATGTAATCTTCAATTTGAATAAACAATAAAAATTTATTCTCGGGATTTGACTTTCTAAATGCTTCTAAAAAGGTTTGATTAAGAATAATTAGCCAATACCGAGAAAATTTTCCAATTTTTTACAAAAATGGTAATAAAAAAACTCAACAATTATGATTGCAATGCATCGGGTGCAGATTCAGCTTTGACTTACAATTTGATAGTAAAATATTAAATCCATGTAATGCAAGTATCGCTGAAATGTAAAATATTTTGTGGTAGAAACTTCAATTCTAAACAATTTCGTTTTTTACGGTGACCAAATTTTTTATCTTTCGCAAAAAAAATGTAAAGGCACTTCTCGGGAATATATATATGAAACTGTTTAGAAGCAAAGCATAAAATAAATATAAAAGCGTTAACTTTATTGCGATTTAGGTCACGATTCTTCATTGGCGTAAGAATATACGAAAGTGTTCTAATTCAGCTTTGAAATGAAGAAATTTCCCCGAGAATAAATATAATTTTTTTAAAATTCTTAGTCATTGATCACTCTTAAAATAAACCGTGTTAATTAACTGAATTTAACAAATTTACTTTATTTTAGTTACATAAATCACCATTACGTCAAGTTGTTCTCCTGATTGTCATTCTACATAAATATTGAATATAGAATCGTTACCCGGTGTGGTACAATTATTTACATATATAATATGGATATTGACCAAAAATTGAGACGCGGCATTTTTTAGTCAAAAAGACTTACAATTAAATTGAGTTGTTAAATAAAAGAAATTACATGCTGTTACCTCGACAGTGGCTATAGTAAGACCTGAAAAAATTAGGGCGCAGAAAAAGTTGGCCCAGCTTTTTTCTGTAAAAAATTCGTCCTAAAAATCGTGCGAAATTGACAAAAAATATACAAAAACATTATTTTCCAAGTTCCTATACAATATTTTCGTAAGTGAAGGATGCAATTTTCTTATTTTTATAGGAAAAAATTCATTTTTAATGATGCTTGTTAAGAAAATAAACATGTAGGGAATGATAAGAATGTTTGTAAAAATTAACTCATAAATATTTTATTTACGTACACGCGTTGAGTAAGTTTTCAATGTTTGGGGCAAATAACATTAATTTAAAGGGCTTGAAATAATATACATTATGTCCTTATAATATCAGGAAAATATTTTACCGATAGGGATACAAATTATAATAAAATTCTGCGACAAATAAGCCTAGGCACTATCAATTCAGCCAATTTTGCAACAAGATATTGATCTACATTTTTTTAAATGTAGATATTGCCTTAAAATATTTGAAAAAAATTATATTCTATAGATTGCCACGTGCTGATTTCAAAAACGATATTGATTTTTTCGAAAAAAGGTTGCATTTTTTTATAAACAATTGCTTCAAAGAGTAGAAACAAATTGTTATTTCTTTCGGGAAAATTAAATAAGATCACATAAAAAAAGTATCGTGTCATTTTTTTCGTCGAACAATGGTTTTCGAATTATGAATTTTTGAAAAAATTGAAAAATCCCGAAAATTCTAGAAGTGCGAAAACGATGTAGCTCCGAAAGTATAGTTCGTACGAATAATCATTATGACACATTTTTTATCCATCAACGTATGGTTTACACAAATTCGTACTAAAAACATTAAATTGTTCGTTAATAACAATTTTTACAATAACAAATTGACGAAAATTACTTTTTTCTCACGTTTTTTATTCTATATCGACAATTAACTTCACCTAGTTTAAGTATGGTCAATATAATACATTAACTTTTGAATTATTATAAAAAATTATCCTAATTATGCAATTAAAAAGTTTCTTATATCTGTAGTTAATACGACCAGTATAATAACATTTCGTGTTCTTATCGCTACTTATTACATCAGATAATGTTTTTTTTTGTTTATAATTTCCAGTAAGTTGATCCTTTCTGTAATGACATGACGATAGTTATATTGTTAATTAATTATTGATACGAGTAATCAAGCAAAAATAAGGAATTACTCCTAGAAGATTGATATAATACTACTAACCTTGGCTGTTGTATATATTTTTATACAATTTTTTATAACAAAATCGTTTATAAAAAAATGCAACCTTTTCTCGGAAAAATCAATATCGTTTTCGAAATCAGCACGTCGAAATCTATAGAATACGGCTGTTTTCCCGAGAGGACCTCTTATTTTAAAAGAAATCATAGCCAGCGCCAGGTCTATAATTATAATCCAGAATGTAAGCAAGGAAAATAATGAAATATTCGAAATTATTACCCTTGAATGCTTTATTATATGGATTACATTTTCACGCTTGTATTTCTCGTTTAAATGTGTAAAATTGTCACCAAGTGACTTAATTTGAAATCAGGGGGAGTTTTATAATTTTTTCCATTGCTGTGAATAAAAAATGTATTTTTATTCTCAATTACTTGACATACCTGTATACGTCATGAAGCATCTGGATCTACATCTTCTTAACCAGCTATTCCAGAATTCTCATTCAGCACCGCCGATTCAGGATCTTAGCCACTTTTTTCAGGCGGTAATTCAGCACATCCTCCCAAATGTTGAAAATACATTACTGAAATAGATTTTTATATTTATTATTATGTATATAATCATATCTTCCTGAAAATCTGATACACTTCTCAAGAAATGTTATATGTTATATTTGGAATGAACATTAAATTTCTGAATTAAATTATTTCGCATAGCATCTTTTAAAGTTAAACAGTTTTACTTTGTCAGTATTTGAGCTTGATAAATTTCAAATTCTGAGCGTTTGAAGGTGAACCATTAATAAAAGCGGTATTCTAATGTATTTAAAAGATTGATCCTCAGAGAAGAAAATGTGTTTCTACACAACTAACTTATTTTACATTGTACGAGGCAGTCGTATTTCCCTTTAGTCATAGTGTCGTAAGCTAGAAGACTCTC
>JAUMHM010077726.1:0-13785 GCA_032362435.1 Melikaiella ostensackeni
GGAGATGGAGATGGAGATGTAGATGGAGATGGAGATGGAGATGGAGATGGAGATGAAGATGAAGATGAAGATGAAGATGAAGATGAAGATGAAGATGAAGATGAAGATGAAGATGAAGATGAAAATAATTATTATACTTACTGCACAAGGTAACCACACGACTTGACTACCATTATCAATAAATTTGTGAAGTAAAACCAATCTTTTTTGAAAGTAATTGTATATATGTAAATAAGTGTCTTTTCCACAGGTTGCCACAAATGGTCCCCAGTCTGCTACAGCTATGTCAGTTATGGGTCCTGCATGACACGTGAGAAGCTTTCGTGAAGGTTGAGGTGTTTGGAAAGTACAGAGATCAATGATCCAAAGTCCACCCTTAGCATCCTGAATTGTTTGACGGTTCTTAATCCTTTTGTTAATAGACTAGGTCTATTTACCCAAAAATGTCAAGCATTCGACAAGATCAGTTAGTTCGAGAACTACTCGGATATTCCGGACGAACAACCAGACATTTTTCCCGGAAAATATACTTCTCTATTCATACACCTATTACTACTAGTTACCTGCGCATACCAAAATGTATTTTCAGGATCGGTAGGTTCTTGTTTCTGAATGTACATAAGCATGGCATTTCTCTCCAAATCATCTGCATCTTCTTCACCAATACAAAATTCATAGGAAGGTTCAACTTCTAAAAAACGGTCGTCATCTGGTGGATCAGCTTGGTCAATAGAGTCATAAAACCACATGCGAATCCATCCATCCATTCCTAGTTGAAAAATTGAAAGTAACACCCCTGCTGTCCAAAATTGGTTCGACTTAAAACAATCATGTTTAGGCTCAAAATTCAGCAAATGCTCTTTTTTACTGTAGAACGAGGTCGTTATATTCTGAAAATGCTTTTGACCCCAATCGGTAAGTTTTTCAGGAGTTATAATGGTTTCAGTTGGCTTACATAGAAGACTGTTCCATGCTGCTTCTCTTTTGAATAAGAGCTCCAATACCATCTGAAGCACTTTTACGATGCGTAGTTGCATAGAAACTCCAATCAGCTTTGATACCAAAGTCTTCTTCATGATGAATGAGATTAATCATCTGAAACATATTCTTGAAATGTTGTTTCGCACCATCGCTGAAATAAATGATTTCATTCACGCGAAGACTTCGTTTTACATACGGTATCAACATTTTTTGATCTGTATAAACTGCAGCTGTATCGTGGTGTGTGCTATCTGATAAGAATACTATGCTTTTGTGATTCAGTCCTGAGCTTTCTTTTTTAGTAATATACTACAGGGAATATAGTACATTAGTTTCTATTGAAATTAAAGCTTGTGATGCATCTTGAACTACGTATTTGTAATTGTCATTGAAATCCAATACAATGAGAACTTTACCCTCATCTAGATTGTTCTCTTTAAATTGAAAGTACTGCGACTGTTGTTTTGGGATGAATGAATGAGGTCATAAAACCAATAACTTATTAAATAATTCTTCTGCGAAGTCTGTTTTAGGGAGTATTTGGGTTTGCAAAGTTGCCCTGTCTGTCGCACTCCAAGTACTGAATTGTACATTGTTGATATTTTCTCTTTCCAATAATTGCTGTAGAACTTGTAAAAACTCCCAGTTCCTGAACATTTTTTACATTCATCAAGAAAGCAATTCGCATTACGATTTCCACCGTCATTCACATTACGATTTTCACCGTCATTCACATTACGATTCTTACAAATGATTTCTTGTAAGCAGCCTTTCTAACTACTTATCGGATTTTTCGGATTCTGGGTGAGTTGCCTAATGTCAACAGCATCCAACATCAATTTAACATTCTGATGGATCGTGCAAACGCAGGCGGAATGGGTTCCGCTGGACCCAGCAAGAATGCAATGTTTCGGACGCAGTTGTGCAAATTTGCTGAAGCTCACTGGAAATTCTGGGTAACTTTCTTTATACTTATCGTCGAGTCCCCTCAAATCTAATAAGAGGAAACGTTTCTGCATCCAACAGCGGTCTTCATCTGTCTTCAAAGAAACAACAACTTTCTGGCCGAGCATGATTCTACTGTTCGCATCATCAATATGAAAGTCTTTCATTTTGTCTACAGTAGATTCCAGTAATGGTTTACCAGTCTTCGCTGTAGTGTCTTGTGAACCCGCTTTAAAAATTCTAAGATCTTTAGCTTTTTCTGCAATCCGCCCACTGCAGCTGAATTATTTCGCTATTTTATCAACGCTCAATGCTTCTGGAGCTATGGTAAGAATACTCAATTTTTGAGGATCATTAAAATGTAAAGTAGGAAATTTCTCTTTCAATCCACTTAATATGTCTTCTAATTCAATTTCTCTTTGTGAGCGAACTATTGCGGCATTATTAACTTTAGATGATGTTTAAGAATCAGAATTAAAAGATTCATTTTGATCCATATCAACATCGTTTTGACTAACATCCGATAAATTACGAGATGTTTGAAAAACTACATCACCACTTCCATATTTGGCCCTTCTGCAATGGACACAAATTTTAGCATTATAGAGGAGATCTGAAAATTTTAGTTTGAGATTCTTAGATATTAATCTCAAATCTTTACCTTTGTGCCTCGTCAGACCGAAATTTTTTCAAGAATTGCAGCATCTATTGCGATGTTCGTCGCTTATATTAGTCATACTGGATATTAAACTGATGAAAAACTTGAATTTATAAAGACTTCATGGAATACAATCTTAATAAAGGTTAAATCACTAAATGAAAATGTACTATAGTTTTGAAAGTAACTGACTCTAAACGTAGTCCTGCAACGATCTGATAGAACGTAAATCTCTGAAAAAACTATTCACATAAACATTTCAGACACCGAGGGTGGAGCTGAGCGAATATAAATAATTTATATTTCCGCACTCTGAATCGATATAGACACAGGGATGGAAGGAAGTATATCAACTCGCGAAAGTGGAAAAGTGAAGCTCTGCTTCTGCGATCCTCAATTGCTCCTTGCGAAAGAATAAGTGAAGCTCTGCCTCCACGATCCAGTTGTTTTTCTAGTGCGAATAAGTGAAGCTTAGTCTTAGTGTTCTTCATTTGTCTTTTCTCAGAGGAAAGAAGTGGAGCTCGGCCTCTGCAATGCTCAGTTGATTCTTGCGAAAGAACAACTGGAGCTCTGCCTCCGAGATCCTCAGTTGTTTTTGTAGTGAGAACAAGTGTAGCTCGGTCTGAGTGTTCCGCAAGTGTCTTTTTTAGAGGAAACAAGTGGAGCTCGGCCTCTGAAATGCTCAGTTGCTCCTAGCGAAAGAACAAGTGGAGCTCTGCCTCAACGATCTTCAGTTGTTTTTCTACAGAGAGCAAGTAAAGCTCTGACTCTATGATCCTCAGTTACCCTCCATGAGAGAACAAGTGAGACTCTGCTTCTGCGATTCTCAGTTGGATTTTCCATTACGATCCTTTGTCGTTTTTTCAGGGCGAACGAGTGAAGTTCAGCTTTAGTGATCCTCAATTGTTTTTTCAGAGGGAACAAGTGAAGAATCGCAATCAGCGACCTCGACAACATCCCAGTAATCATTTCCAAGCCGAATTGAACAATTTTTGTTGCTAGGAGATGAATCGCCGACACACGGCTGCCATATTGGATTTGCCATGTTGAATTTTGATATTTTGACGGCAGAATCTCAATCAGCGACCACAAAAACCTTCTAGCAATCATTTACAAGCCGATTTCAGCAATAGGAGTCACTGAATGCTGGATTGTTTGGAATAAATCCACCATATTGGGTCCGTCATTTTGAATTCCGATATTCTGACTACATAATCGTTATCGGCGTCCCTGAAAACCCCCGAGTAACTATTTTCAAGTCGATTTGAGGAAATTTAGTTGTAGGGAGCATAATCGTTGACATACAGGCGCCATATTGGATTCAAAATTTTGAATTTCGCAATATCTCATATGGTTCGTAAAAGTACTTACGCGAACGTAGAATTTAAGCCCAAAAGGAGCATTCCAAATCGAAACTTTCATAACTTTTTTTAAAAAGTAATTTGTTCACCTATGTTTTTCCTGACTCTCGACGCCATATTCATTCGGCCATATTGAATTTCAAAAAACGCCCAACGGTTGTGAAAACTAGATGCAATTTGCTAAATTTGGAGCCTAAACACGATTTTTTAAGTCAAACCAATTTTGGACAGCAGGGGATGTCCGGTTGAGAAAGAATGCCCCATATATATGTTAATAATTTTGTGCAGCCCATCCAATATAATTCAGTCACAATCTTAAACGGATTTCCTAATTGGAAAATTGAAAGCTCAGAATAACAGCGTTCTATCCTACTTTCTTCGAAAATGAGACAATGGCATCATAACATTTTATGGTATGCTCTTCATTCGTCAAAATAAATTTAATCCTGGATTCGAATTCTAGATATGTAAGACTAAAAATTTGCACTTAAAAAATGTTTGCGCCTCACCTCAATGTGGCTTTCAATAAAATCTTGAAAGTATTTATATTTACATATTCTACATCAAAAAACAAACTGAAAAGTCCTCATCCTTCAGCTTGTCTTACTAAAATTTCAAGAATCAAATTTCGATTTCCTATGTCATCTAGAATATATCTTCAAAATAACTACCACAGCTGTCTGAGCACCCTTAAGTATATTATTATCAAATTATTTTACCTATTGAAATCAAATCTCCAATGTTATATTCAAATTGTGTTATTGAATTTGTGTGACATGGCTTTTTATTCTTTCTACAGACTTCAAATTTAATCAAACCTTCATTCCATACTAAAATATTGCCCCATTCCGAGCCGGATACTACCTGAAAATATAAATATACATATACTTCAGAAAAATAATTTTTCAGATTTTTACAAACTTCACATTTTGAAAAACTGAATCGTTAGAAATGACAACTTCTAAAAATGTTAAGTTTTTTTTCTCTTCGTCATCTCAATGCGGATGTTTTCTGCCGTTCAGATTGTTAGTGTTCACAAGCACCAAAGAAGTTTTGATCAGTTTTGATAAGGAATTTTCATTACTTAAACATGATTAACTCTTCTCGGCTGATTCTGTTACTTTTTGCTTGACAGAAATCATCCAAATTCGAATATGGAAGGATTTTATGATAGTGGAGTTGTTACGGTGCCCATGTTATTTAGCAGCAGGCGGTGGGTGGTAAGGAGGTGGGAAGCCACTTGCTGTAATTTAACAGCAGGCGGAGGACGGAATGTTAGGGGTAGGGGAGTTATAGGGTAGAGAAAGACGAACATCATCGTCTAGAGTGAGAGCACTCGGGTTAGTTTGGCTGAAATCTTCATTTGACACCAGATACAGTGGATAATCTATTGGTCCAAAAACCGGGATGGACTGTTTTACATGCTAACACAGGGCCTTTTAAAGAAGGGCAACGCAGTAGGGGAAATTGTGTTGCCTCTGTCACTCTCGACCGAGTCTTTTTTCCTCTCCGCCTATCTCCTTCTTTCGGAAAGAGGGAGGGGAGGACCGAGTTGCATCGTGTTTGCTGTGCATAGGAGTGATAAAGACTTTGAGCGACAATGGCAGTGACAGTTCCGGGCTCTTGCCGCCCCATAACTAGTTTCAATTTCTATGGACAAAGCAATTGTCTGATAAAGGGAATCAATGTATTGAGCTAAGATAATTTAGTTTATATATGACATTGATTTCCTCATAATTTAACTACTTGGGCGCCTATAAGAGAGTTATTTTTTCGAAAAGCGGAGCAATAATTGTTTACACAATTTTTCAAAGTCATTTTATTATTCGGGTTATTTTCGAAATGTTATGAGGGAACGCTGACAAAATTGAAAGCTAGTCCGAACTAATCCGAATTTTTCCAAAATCTGTATTCGACCCAATCCGAATCAATCCTAACTAATACGAAAAAGTTTTCAATTTTGTTCGATCCAAGTCGGTTGGAAATAAATCCGACTCAATTCAAGTCAATCCAAACTTATAATTCGGAGTAATCCAAGCCAAATTTTCAATCCTAATGAATGTAAACTCAGATTTATTTGAATCGAATTTCTAATCCAATTTAATCTGAACACGAAATCAATTAGATTGAAAATTAGAAAATTCTTTTAATAATTCGAACCATTACGGAATGAATGAATTTCCGAAACCTTCGCCTTTGTAATACACATATGTAGTAGTTGACTCTTACAAATTTATCATGAACACGTAGAATGCAGAAACAGAAGCCGCAAGCAGTAACCAAAATTGCAACAATTACCTAGCTTAGGGTTAACTCTTCATGAGTAAAAGTTCGCATAAATTCTCCCAATTCTGTTCCGAATCCGAAGAAAGGAATTGCATATTTTTGTTTCTTCGAAATTTTGATTTCAACAGGTGCTGCCGGGCCCTTTCAAATTTTCATGGAAAATGCATGAGAAAAAAACACTTTTTTGAGGTTTTTGAAATAACTTCTGTGTTTTTTTTTTGCAAATGTTACGGGAAAGTTATAGGACTTTCAGCAGACTCTTCAGTGAAGAATTGTATGTACTCATCGCATAGGTTTGAAATCCCTAACACAACCCCGCGCTGCCCCTAAAAGTACCCCTAAATCCAGAAATGTGAATTCTGCATGAAATCTACACCTTTATTTCCGTTTTTTTGGCAAAAAATATTATTATGGATCTAGTAGAATAATAAACAATATTTAGAGGGGAATTTCAATTATGTAAACGAATTACATTTGTTTAAATAATTGTTTTTCTTCAAAAAGTCGACTTTTTTCAAACAGAATCAAAGTCAAGGTTGCCTTTTTATATATTTGTTACGTTTTCGATGCCTTATCTTTATTACTCAACAAACGCCTATTTGTTTAAACTAATTCAATTTGCTTGAATGAATTTGCTTTTCAAAAAAGTCGGCTTATTCTCTAACAGAATAATAATCAAGGTTGCCTTTAATTGTGCTTCATACGTTTTCGTTACGTCAGCTTTACTATTCAACAATACCTTATTAGTGTAAAGAAACTGAATCCGATTCAACAATATTCTTCCAGAAAATTTGACAATTTTCTCTCTTTCCTGGTATGAATATTACTACTAGTGATTGTTGAAAACATAAATTTCATTTCTTATATTGCTAAAATTTTTAAACAGTTATTATTACTTATTTTCACTATCTTGACGAATCGTAAACATTTTTGTACAGAAGTTCGTTTCTTTCTCATAAAATGTTACTCTACGTTGCCTATTAGTATGTGCTGCGAGACAGTGTTGTTTTGCTGCCGCCTGGAAAGTTTTCCTCACATCTTCCTGTTTAAAATTACAGATAGGATCGGAAAAAGACAGATACACAATCGGATTAGGCTCCGAATTGCCCATTTTGGAATCAAGCCCGCCCCAATCTTGTCATTGTTTCTGACAAAGACCGAAAATGCTCCACTATCTGACTCTGTCCGGCTAGTAAGCGGTCAGCAGAAGCAGAAAATGGAATTATTCGCGCAGCGGATTTTTATAATGTTCTATCCGGATCTTTGTCGGAATTCAAGTTGGGTGACAGTTGGCATCTAAGACCGAAAACGCTCTTCTGTCGGGCTCTATCCGGCGAGAGAGCGGTCAACAACCAAAAAATGGAATTATTCGCGCGGCGGATTCAAATACTGTTCTATCCTGGTCTTTGTCGGAATTTAATTCGGGTGATAGTTTGCATCTAAGGCTCGAAATGCTTTCCTATCGGGCTCTATCCGGCTAGTGAGCGATCAACAGAATCAGAAAATAGGATTATTCGCGCGGCGGATTTTTATAATGTTCTATCCGTATATTTGTCGGAATTCAAGTTGGGTGATAGTTGGCATCTAAGACCGAAAACGCTCTTCTATCGGGCTCTATCCGGCGAGTAAGTGGTCAACAACCAAAAAATGGAATTATTCGCGCGGCGGATTCATATACTGTTCTACCCGGATCTTGATCGAAATTTAACTTAAGTGATAGTTTGCATCTAAGACAGAAAACGCTATTCTATCGGGCTTCCTCTGACTAGTGAGCGGTCAACAGAACCAAAACATGCCCTGCTTGAAGTCACGGATAGGATCCGACAGAGTCAGATACAAAACCAGCTGGAGGTCCGGATAGCCCATTTCGGATTCTATTTCGCCCCTATCTGGTTCTAATTCGATTCATGATGTCTTACACGGAAAACTAGCGGCTGTATCCGGATTTTATTTGGGATGACATAACGAAAGTAGGTTCTTATATGTCCAGGCTAGGTGTAATCAATTTTGTTCGCCGTAGACTACAAAATGAAAACCGCGATCCGTCACACTGAATGAGGCTCGCCACTGACCATGAACAATCTAGAGACTTAGCTAGGGATAAGATGGCGAGTCACTGGAGGATTTTACCATGGCAACTTGCCGTAATATGTGGCGTGTGAATTCGCGCCTAAATTCAGGACGGAGCATCTTTTCGTTCATTCTGTGTTTGACCATTTTGTTCCACTTTGTAATTTGACTTTTTGAATATTAAAAGTGTATTTTCTCTCACAATTTCTGGAGCCTAAGGGTCGTGAACTTCCAGTAAAAATAAAGTAGGAATAAAAGTCAAACGGAGCAGTCCCAAAATCAAGGTATGTCCATCATTTCGTTTTCCGCTACATGTTGACGAGCGCGTTTTGAGTGCCCACATTTGTGGTCTTAAAATGTTGAATTTTCACGTGTTAAATTCTTTACAAATCGGGTTTATTATTTAATTATTTCTGGCGATGGGTCGTGAGAAAGGCATAGGAGTCTCAATTTGCCACCATGGCGTCGACCTTGGGTGACTTTTGGTGTCAAAAGGGAAGCTATGTTAGAAAGCTCACAGTACCAGTGAATGAATGAACAAGGCGACTATTGTTGTCATGATGGACTGGTGGTGTAATTGAATAGGACGTGAATTTTGAAAATGTTAATCAATAAATTTTGGATATAACTCGTGATTCGAACATAGTTTACAGTGTGATTAGATGACGTACAAATTATCGGAAAATGTTGAAATGGATGAATAATTCCGAATAATTGTGTTTTTTAAAATGAATTCTTGCTACGTGAGGCGTTGAGCCGAAATAAATATCAATTTGTTTCTGTGACCAGTAATCATGGACCCATTGTTTGAGACTCCCTTTCACTTATTCGTCCCTAGTGACCTTCCTAACTCATCCGCTCTTCTGTGTTGGTTTGTCCGGGTCTTCATTTGAAATTATCAATCGCAATTTTAATTTGGGAAGTAAAATTAATTAATTAATATAAACCTTCATTTTTGGTTGTTTGAGGGTTGATATTTCTCAAAAACAATCTGGCGCCCTTCAGGCTATATCTGGTTCAATTAAATAAAGAATCATGATTGGCCTAGATTCCATGAGTATGTTTTATAAAACCAAAAATGAAGCCAAGGTTATAATATATACATACATACAATTTATCTAAGTGAGGGCGCCGTCGAGGGTATTTCGTGTGGAGTGTATTAGAACTTGAAAATACACCTCGCAAAAGAATCTTGGTCCTTTTCGTTAAACGCGTGCCCGGAAATATTATTAGGTTCTCCTATTAGTACACTTGAACTGAGAAATTCAAGAAGTTCATAAGTGACTTCTGCAGAATTCAAGAGACTTCTGCATAATTCACGAGACTTCGACAGAATTCACGAATTGAGAGAATTTAGAAGAATGCAGAGAATTCCAAAAACTTGTAATTCAAGAAAATGCAAAGTGTATTCTAATGACATCAGGTATTGAAAAACTTTGAATTAATTCAAAACTGTTCGAAGGAATTCTACAGAATTCAGGAGAATTTTACAGAATTGATGAAAGTTCTACAAAATTCGTGGGAATCCAACAGACTTTGTGGGATTTCAACAGAATTCGTCGTAATTGTGAAGAATCCAAGGAAATTTTACAGAATTCAAATACCTCAACCCTTCAAACAATGTTGACTGATTTTGTTGCTTAGGAAAAGATATTTTTCAATTTTTGTATCTTTTCGAAGTGGCGCAGTAGCGGAAACGTTCTACCTCCCTACCAAGATGCCAAGTGGGCTTAGATGTGGTGGTGATTTATGTCACGAGGGGAACTTTCCTAAGAATAAAATATGACACGTCTCCATACTATCGGTTCTCAGACAGGATTTGATATTTTTGTAAATCCCTTCCAAGATGCCAAGGGAGTTTAGATGTGGTGGTAATTTGTATGTGACAAAGTTTAATTAGCATCTGAAATCATGGATACTTTTAGAGAAATGCGAAATCTGCAGGTGTTCGTTGGGGAAAACAGGACGTTAGTTTATTATAAAATAGTTTCGATATTTCGTATTGAGGTCAAGTAGTCACCCTACTATAAGCGTTATACTGATTTACGATATTTGTCGTCTTCTGCTTTTTAGATAGTGTATTCCCACGAAAATCTGGTATCCGGTGCACGGGAATGCATAATAGAGATGAAAAAATTATAAAGCTGTGGATCGTAAATTCGAGTAATTGTGAGCGTAATAAACTGAAACTTAGCATCAGAAGTCATGGATATTTTTAGAGAAATACGAAATCTGCATGCGTTCGTTGGGAGAAACTAAACGTTAGTTTGTTACAGAATAGTTTCGATATTCCCTATTGAGGTCAAGTAGTCACCCTACTATAAATGTCATACTGATGAACGATATTTGTCGTTTTTTGCATTTTAGATAATGGTTTCACACGAAAATCTGGTATGCGGTGCACGGAAATGCATGATGAAGATAAAAAAATTGTATAGCTGTAGATCGTAAGTTTGAGTAAGTGTGGGCGTAATAAATTGAAACTTAGCATCGGAAATCATGGATATTTTTAGAGAAATACGAAATCTTCAGGTGTTCGTCTATTTTCATGCCCTTCCTGTTGATTAATGGGAGGGTCCCTTACTCATTGTAGATAAATATTTTGTACAGTTGTTATATGGATAATAATTTTCATTATAATAGTCACGGGACGTGACACCTCCCCCCCTTAAGTTTGAGCATGAGAATGCATTGATCGTGATCAAACTTGTTTTTTTTTTTACAATTCACATATTTGAGGTGGGTGTCATTAGCGGATCTTAAATTCTATAAACGCATGCTTTTGAGGAAGAGAAAAAGATTTAATTTTAATTTAATTAATTTTGTGATTTCGTAATTGTTTTTAGATCCTTCCGTCTAACTCAAAATAGATAGTGAATTTATTCTTACATATTTTTTGTTTGCAATCTTAACGCGTAACAAATTAGTCTATATAATGCTGATTTCTTTTTGGGCCGTTACAATTTCATGCCCTATGTCCTATTTAATAACATCTTTCGCAAGCATTAGACCGTTTATAGAGTTTAATCTTTCCAAACTGGATTTCTGGTACTTGCTCGTCACAATTTTCTACATGTGATTGGTCGTTACTAAAATAGTGTATATCGCATAACAATCTTAGGATTTTTCTTGCAGCATTGTGTTTTGCTGCCTGTTATAAAATAAAAAATTCAATAGTTTTCGCGTAATTTGTATGACCTTTAAATATTTCGCAAGTTACAATGAATACTTGAAAAGGCGATTCGGGTTTTGAAATTTCGTTTCGAAAAATTATACTCAATACTAATTTCATGCAATGTTTGTAATGGGCTGCCTGATTCAGCTGGATTGATCCTTAGATGATCTGCTTCCATTTTTACTGAAACATACACTATGTCAGAGTAAAATTTGAATAAAAAGCTGGATGTCAAAATTCTGCCTCAATTAAATTAATTCTTATTTTCAAAATAGCAAAAGAATATGTATTTTTATCTCTTTAGTAATTTGAAATAATAAATTAGAACAAGTAAATGTAGATGGAATATATAAGTGTAAAGTCAATTGTTGACTTGATGATTATACGAAAAAAAAAATATGTATGTTTTGATAGTAGAAAACATTTGACTATTATCTAATTTGATTTCGTTTCTTGTGTTAATTTTTGAATGAGCAGAAATATTTGTATCATGTTTAGTGTAAATATATTCTGTTATTTTGTTATTTTTGCTCATTTTACAAGTAAGTGTGTATTTCAGTTTTTTCATACATTCTTGTGTTTGTCGATTAAATATTTTTAAACAAGTATTTCACGTAGGTAATTGTTTTTAAGGACACATTAATTTTTCGAGCATGAGTGACAATGTTGATGTACTTGTGATATTTTACCAAAGAAATGCCATGAATTTGATTTTCGGAACAAAGTTTTACGATTTGAAATAACTAGAAAGAAGCAAGTTTCACCAAATTTGATAGGGCTTCCTAGCGAAAGATAAAAAATTTTGATATTCGGTACCGTTGCAAAGCAGTAAAGTTGATTAAGAGATTCGTTAGATGATAGAGTAGTTTCTAGACATGTTCCAGTTAATTGGCTTCCTGGCGTTTCGGTGGGTGGAATCATTTTTTATTTTTGATCCGTAGAATTATGCTTATTGCTCTCTTTTCTGGAAGCAGTTGCTTCATTTTTCTGACAGTACTATATTCTTCATACTCTTTCTTATTTACGTTACATTCGATTATCAACAATTATATAAGTGTTGAGTTTCATGATTAAGGATTTGTGAATTTGCTTGCATAAATCTGAACAATTTAAGATTTTAGTGAAAAAGAATAACTATTTACTAGATAATTGTACCTCTCCGGATATTAGTATGAATTAAAATCGTCGATATAGTCTGAGTGCGCAATCTTTGTGATCTCTGGAGTTGAAATCATTTCTGTACTGAAAGGGCAAAAAAGATTCCAACTTGATACAGTTTGAGAGAAAAATTGTGAAAAAACACTTGAGTTTCTATGTTTGATGGAAAGAAGTCAAAATTATCAAGAAAAGAAATTCTTTTTAAATGAAAATTTTGAGAAAATAATAGGTGAGAATTGAATAGATAAGAAATGAATGCATGAGAAATGAGTTCATGTTTAGAAAGTTTCTAATTGATTTCTTGCTTTTCACTGTTGATATTTTATGAATTTACATGAAGATTAGGAGAAATGAATTAATGATTGACTTCATCATTTAAAATTTTTTTGCAATTATTTTTTTACCAATGATACATGTTGTGTGAAAAGAGGTTGGAAAATATGAGAATAACTGAGGAGTTTAGTAAAATGTTGAATGAAAGAGAGAGATATATGGAGATAGGGAGTCGTAAGAACTTTGGGTCAGATAGAAAACGGTTGGGCTTGGTACAAAACGCGGGACTTCTTTGAGCCTATAGTGAATGCAGGTGGGTGGAACGATTTAGCAGTTTTAAGGGCATGTGATACTTGGAAAATCATCGATTTTAGCAGTGTTAGGTGCCGCCGGCTTTTCTTCCACAATAATGAAGATTCAGTCTCAAAAATTTGGAGAATGATAGAGAACATGCTAACGGACGTCCCCGAACTCTTTTTTTGTGGGATAATTAAAAAAAAGTTTATTTTGATAAAGGACCCCGCAAACAATACATGGGAAAATGTCTTTCGGTGGATTTGGCTGAAACTTGGTGACATTGTAGGTTATAAGGGTCCAATGAAATATCCTAAACAAAAAAAAAGTGGACAGTTCTAGCGCTATACGGCTAAAATAACGTCAGCATCAAGTGAGGTAATAACAATCATACAAATCGCCCGCTTCTCGCTACGTTAAAACGCGAAGCGCCGGTTTTTTGAAAAAGACTTGATTGGCCAATCAGGTTCGACCAGTCCCCACGGCGGGCGATCCGGCCAATCACAAGCATCGTAGAGAGTATATATAAGAGCAACATAACCTGAAGCTTCAGTTTCAGGTTAGCCCTGAAGAAGTGAACTGCA
>JAUMHM010077737.1:0-13785 GCA_032362435.1 Melikaiella ostensackeni
AAATAGTGCAAATTGTAATATTTAATGTTTACTCAAATTTCGAATTAAATCTGAAATTATAAACATTTTTCAATGTTCTTGGGCTCATTTTAATTGAAAATTTTGAAAGGACTGCAGTAACTTATCAACATAATTGTTCAATTTTTTTGCACTGTGCAGGAAGTTGAACAAATTATTTTTATTTTTCCATGTTTGCTGGTCCAACTTGAACTGTTTGTACCATGCAAAGAAATTTTTTTTACAATCATTCTGACAAGTTACTGCAATTTCACAGAAATTTACCTTTGAAATGAGTACAAGAACATCGAAAATTTTTTATCATTTTGGGTGTTGTTTAAAATCAAAGAGAACATTACGATTGCAACTATTTTTGCAATAGTTTCTTAAAAAATTGTCAAAATGACTTCATCCTTTTTCATACAAAATATAAATTTTTACTACTGATGGAAAGTATAAGATGTCTTTAAAATTAACAGAAAGATCATTATTCTGCTGAATTGGGTTACAATAGTTACATTAACGTTAAATGAACTATTGCGCTTTCATGAGTTTGTCAATAATTAAAATTTCCGGGCGAAAACCGAGAAAATACCGCGAATTTAAAATCATCCGTCGAGTGGATATCCTGTATAAAGTCATATTTACCAATAAAATTAAATTTTGGACAAATTGAAAAAAGGTGGACTCTTTTTCCAATATCTTAATTTTCATTTTTTAAAAAGGGAACGCTCATTAATTACATAAGGATGATTTTTCAAATTTGTGACCCCCTCCTCCCTTATTGTAAGGAGTTGTAAGATTCTTCTGGCCCCCACCCCCCCCCTTTCTTACGTAAGACTTTATATTTTTTACTTAATAATCAATTATATAATAATTTTCACTGTAAACGAGATTTCAAAAGATTTGAAAGATTTCCAATGATGTAAAAGGATTTCAACAGATTTCAAGTGATTATAAAGTATTTCAAGGAATCACAACATTTTCACGAAATTTAACGAGATTTTCAAGGCTTTTTAGGGATTTAATCAGATTTCGAGTCATTACATAAGTTTTAGGGGATTTCAAACGATTCTAGAGGATTAAGAGGGGTTTCACAGATTTCTGATGATTTTAAAAGATTTCAAGAGTTTGAAGAAATCACCTAGTAAAATTTCAGAGAGAATCTCAATTTTTTCATTCCTGCAGTATGTCAGGAAACTGTAATGGGAATTCGAAGATTGCAATGGATTTGCAAAGATTTTAAAAGGTTTTAAGAGATTTCAAAAGATTCCAAAGTATATCCACGGATTTGAAAGGATCTCGTAAGATTTCGAAAGATTTAATGGAATTTGAAAGGATTTCCGAATATTACAAAGAATTTTAAGGGATTTCGAAAATCATTATAGAAGATCATTATAAGAAAATCAGTATAGAAATAAATGTTAAAATATTGGGAAGATTGATGAAAAGAATAAAAAAACTACGAACGAATTATTCACCTATTTATTTATCGTAGGTTTTTAAATTACTTCATGCGATTTCACAGGATTCTACAGATCTCAAGGGATGTGAAAAAATTTCGCAGAATTTGAAAGATTTCAAGTTATTTTCAAAGATTCGAAAGCATTTTAAGAGATTTAAGAATTTTCAAGGGAATTTAAAGAATCTTGAAGGATTTTCAAAAATTTTGAGGAATTTCTAGAGAACTAAATGCTGGAGAATGAAATTTCAAGAGATTTCTAGCGATTCCAAAGATTTCAAGAGATTTTATACTTTCTAGTGAACTTTAGGGAATAAATTAGATATCATTTTAAGGGATTTTTACGGATTTTCACAATTTCAAGGGATGTGAAGGAACGAAAAAAATGTCAAAGAATTTGAGTGATTTTAAGGTATTTTAATAGATTTCGAAGAATTTCAAGACATTTAAAAAATTTCAAGGGAATTCGAAGAATTTTGTTGAATTTCCAGAGACTTCAAGGGATCTCTAGAGAACTAAATTCTAGAGAATGAAATTTCGAGAGATTCCTAGTGATTCCAAAGATTTCAAGGGATTTTAGGAGATTTCAACTATAATTTCTATTGAACTTTAGGGAATAAATTCTATTTTATTTTAAGGCATTTTTACGGATTTTCACAATTTCAAGGGATTTGAAAAAATTAAAAGAATGTCAAAGAATTTGAATAATTTTAAGGTACTTTAACAGATTTCAAAGAAATTCAAGATATTTATAAAATTTCAAGGGAATTCGAAGACTTTTGTTGAATTTCCAGAGACTTTGAGGGATTTCTATGAAACTCAATTGTAGAGAATGAAATTTTGAGAGATTCCTAGAGTTCCAAAGATTTCAATGGATTTGAGGAGATTTCAGCTATAATTTCTAGTGAACCTTAGTGAGTCATTTTTATTTTAAGAGATTTTTACGGATTTTCACAATTTCAAGGGATGTGAAGGAATTTTAAAAATGTCGAATAATTTGAATGATTTTAAGGTATCCAAATAAATTCAAGACATTAAAAAAATTTCAAGGGAATTCAAAAAATTTTGTTGGATTTCCTGAGACTTTCAGGGATTTCTAGAGACTGAAATTCTGAGAGATTCCTAGTGATTGCAAAGATTTCAAGGGATTTTAAGAGACTTTAAGAGATTTCGTAATTTCTAGTAAACTCGAGTGAATAAATTAGATTTTACTTCAAGGGATTTTTACAGAGTTCTACAATTTCAAGGGATGTGAAGAAACGAAAAAAATTTCAAAGAATTTAAGTGATTTTAAGGTATTTTAACAGACTTCGAAGAATTTCAAGACATTTGAAAAATTTCAAGGGAATTCAAAGAATTTTGTAGAATTTCCAGAGATTTCAAGGGATCTCTAGAGAACTAAATTCTAGAGAATGAAATTTTGGGAGATTCCTAGTAATTTCAAAGATTTCAAGGGAAATATCCGCACCGGGAATTCGTTTATATAATTTGTTTGTGAAATCATTAAATAACATCGAATGGAAATTTTTTATAATCAAGTATCATTTTGCCCATAAAAGTAAGTCATCTTAACGCAAAAATGTACTTTGTGAACGAAAATTCAGTAATGTAGACAATTTGTTAATTTAATTTGTTTATAACAATTAACTTAACGAGAAAATAATTCTTTTGCTTTTAACTATCCCCGCACATCATGTCCAGCGATGCTGAGTACAGACATTTTTTTTCACGAAGATAAACAAAAAGAAAATAAAAATCGACCTTTCTTCACTACTTGCATTAACATAAAAGTTTAAACAAAAAAATTTTTAAAATCAGGCCACACAAATCTCTTCAAAATTTCATGCTGAATTTTCCTTTTAAAAAAATCGAAAATCAGTCAAGAATTGCCTTCTACAAGTTATTTTGAACCTTGTTATATAATATATAATATATTATATAATAATACACTTATATGATATATAATAATAATAATGAATAAATAAATTTCAAATATATTTCTAAAATCGTTTGAATCTGTCAAATTTTAATTGCAATAAAAAAAAGGTTTGAATTTTAAATGTTTGAAGGCTTCTTCTGTATGGTAAAATTTTAAGAATTTAAATTAAACATTTCGAGTTTGGAATTTTTCAATTATCAAATTATCAAATTTAAAATTGTTCAATTATTATGGCTTTCAATTTGAAATAAAAAAATTGTACACAGAATTTGAAATGGTAACATTTAAACAATATAGTGATTTTAAAATTGCCTGAATTATCAATTTTTTTATATTATTAAATATTTATGGTTTTTAGTGTTAAATCCTTAAATTATTATAAAATTCGAACCCTTTAGATTTGAAAACATACAATTTTGAACGAGTCAATTTAAGGTTGGTGGATTGCAAACATTTACAATTATAAATTTTACAATTTGGATATTCTCATTTTGATACAATGTCTTATTTTGAAAACCTTGAAATTATAAATCAGCCCTTATTATATTATTAATATAATTTTATATTAATTCTTATATTTATATATTTTTTATGTATTTATTTCTTATATTCTAATTCCTATATTAATTATAATCTAAAATTCAAGCAAAGAAAATTATGAAACGTTTGAAATTATTACACTTAAATGTTTTATTGCAGTAATTACATTTCCACATAAGTATTTCTCGTTGAGAAGTGTAAAATTGTCGTCAAGTGACTTAATTTAAAATTCACAATATGAATTACGATACACATTGCAGTAAATAAAAATATATTTTTTTATTATTCTGGACCACCTGACATATGCATCATAAATTTATACATCAAAATTTACATATGCGTAACAGGCACTTCTAAAATTTTCATTCAGCTCCTCCAATTCAGGATATTACAAATTTTCTTCAGATGTTGGTGGATGCTTGTTAGACCCACATTTACCGCCATGGGCTACGGCGATAGCTGAAATAGTTATTAGTATTTCTTATAATGTAAATAATGTCTTTTAAAAAACATGATACCTCTAAAAAATGGTATAATATGTCATATTCGGAATGTTAATTTATTTTTAAAATTGAATTATATCGCATTTTATGTTTTAAAGTAGTAGGTTAGTCATGACGATTTAGTTCAGCTTTCAACCAAGTAGCTGAATTTTTAACCAAAAAGATTAATTTTTAACCAAGAAAATTAACTTTCTAATAAAGAGAGGAATTTTCAACCAAATAGTTGAATTTTCAATTAAAAAAGCAAAATTTTCAACAAGAAAGCTGAATTTTCAATCCACAAATTGTCGTATTTCAACCAGAAAGATAAACTTTAAATAAAGAATATTAGGCTTCTACCGAAAAAGACGAATTTTCAACAAAATACATGAATTTTCAACCAAATAGTTTAATTTTCTAATAAAAACGATAAATTTTCAACCAAAAATGAAACAGTCATATTTTAAGTTAAAAATTGAATTTTCAATCAAAAAGACTAACTTTTCAACAAAATAATTAAATTTTCAACCAAATAGATGAATTTTCAATAAAGAAGATTAATTTTCTGCCGAGAAAGACGAATTATTAACAAAATACATGAATGGTTGAACCAAATAGTTGAATTTTCAACCAAGGAATTTGAAATTTCAACAAAAAATGTAATAGATGATATTTTAACTGCAAAATATTTCAATTTTAAATGAAAAACATCTGAATTTAACCAAAAAAATACGATTTTATCGACAGAATAGCTGAATCCTCAATTAGAACAGATTAATTTTGCACCAGACAGCTACATTCTTAACAAAAAAAAATCAAAATTCTACCAAAGGAGATGAATTTTCAAACCAAAAAGACGAATTTTCAACAAAGGATTGAATTTTCAACCAAGAAATATATTCCTGTCAAGAGGGAAAAAAGTTTCAACCAAGTTGTCCAATTTTCACGCCAAAATGTAATTTTCTACAAGAATAGCTGAATTTTCTACCGGAAAAGACGAATTTTCAACAAAACAGTAGACTTTTCAACCAATAAGAATCAATTTTCAATAAAAAATAGTTGGATTTTCAACAAAAACGTAAATTTTCAGCCAAATGCATGAATTTTCAACCTAATAGTTGAATTCTTCAATAAAAAAGAACAGTTTATAATTACAAATATCAATTTTCAACCAAAAATGGACAAGTTGAATTTTCAGTGAAAAAAGTTAATTTTCAACAAAGAAAAAACAAATTTTCAACTAAAAAATATGAATTTCCAATGAAAAATTTAATAGTGGATATTTGAACCAAACAGATTTTAATTTTAAATAAAAAACAGTATAATTCCACCAAGAAAGTCGAACTTCCATCAAAATAGTTGAATTCTTAGTCAGAACAGAATAATTTTCAACCAAGAAGGACTAACTTTCGAAAAAATAATGAAATTTTCAACCAATTAATACAATTTTCAAATAAAAATATAATTATAGACTTTTCAACCAAAAATAATTCTATACTTCTGAAAGATTTACAACTTTCTTGGATCAACAATAAATGTTTTTAAAAATTTTTAATTTCAGGGTGGGAGAAAAATTCCAGTTTTACTACACTGAGCTATAAATCTCTATGGCTCTGGAAAATTTTTTTTTACTTTCGAAAAGTGTTTCTTTTGGATCAAATTGATCAACTGGCATTTGATTTGAACATATTCGTTTTAAAAGCTTCTGAGATTGATAGATTTCAAATCTTAAGCGTTTAAAAATGAACCATTTGTAAAAGCGCAATTTAAAGATGCTTAAAAAAATAATCCTTAGAAAATAAAAAAATGGCTTTCTGCAAAACTTACGTTCTGCACAAGTATCGTGGCAGGTATAATTCTTCCCATCTAATCCGCAAAAGTCTTGATATTTAGCATTCTAAAAACAAATTTTGTTTAGTTCACAATTTTGAGAAAAACTGATCATTTTCCAATATGAAAAATACTTCGTAAAATTTTGTTTACTTACTTTGCATTGATTGTCACACGCTGTTCCATTGTAACTCTACAAAAAATATTAATTTAATTAGCAGGAGTATTATTTTTTAAAAATTTTCTGTGTAAAGTAAAACTCACTCCAGCTTCAGAAGCTACAAAGATGACCAAGAATAAAGTTGTGATAGCTTTAAAAATAAAAAATAAATTTATTTATTTATAACAAACTGAATTTCATATGGGTGAGATCAAGTTTTATTATTAAACGATAACAAATATTTATAATTAAGCTAGATAAATCTTTTTGCCTGGATTTTTTAAAATAATATAATTTTGTTTATTTTTAACATAGGAAGTGATTCAGATTATGGGTTTAGTATCGTGGCTAATATAGAATTAGGATATTAAAGACCTATTTTCAGTTATGTTGAGTTAAAAAAAATGAATAAAATTGGATTATTTCAACAAAAAGAGAAACTCAAATGGGCTAGCCCTTACGAGAAAGTATTTTTTTTAAAATCATTACAGGCCAATAATGAATTTTCTATAATATTTTCGCGATTGTAGGAGTTATTATAGGAATTTCTACGATATAAACAGTCAAGGGGAACTGCGTAACTCCGCTGAGCTCACGCGCCTCTCCCTCGTCCTTGGACCCCTCATCGACGAATGAAAGCTGACTGAAATTCTCGAGAGGCGTAAATGGAGAGAACTTACATAGAGGTTACAGTGTAAATATAGGAATAATATTAAAAAAATTATAGAAAAATAATTATCGAAATCAGGGCCTCAAATGTTTAAAATTTCGAACTACGCACCCTTTGTATTCCTCCCCCCGCCACTTACAAGAAGAAGCCTGATAGTTAAATTTTCAAAAAAAAAGATGAATTTTGAACAAAAGAAAAACAAATTTTTAACAAAGGATTTTAATTTTTAACAAAAAAATTCAATTTCCAAACAAAAAAATTTAATTTTAAATCAAGAATAGTTGAATTTTCCAACCAAAATATGAATTTTCTACAAAACAATTAATTTTCAACCGAATAGTTGAATTTTCAATAAAAAACATAAAATTTTCATCAAAAGATATGAATTTTTAAACCAAAAAGATGAATTTTCAAACTTAAAGGACGATTTTTCTACAGACCAAGTGAATTTTTAACCAGAAAATATCAATTTTGTACTAAATTATAGTTTAATTATATTAGCCAAGAAGAGGATTTTTCTACAAAATAGTTATAATTTTCAACGCGAAAATATTCGATAGAAAAGTACATTTTTAACCGAGCAATTGAATTTTCAACCAAATAGTTTAATTGCCAACAAAATAGTTTCATTTTCTACCAATATAGTTGAATTTTCAAACCAAAAGATTATTTCCCTATAAAAAAAACGAGTTTTTAACAGAATACATGAATTTTCAACTAAAAAGATAAATTTTTAACCAAAACAGGTGAGTTCACAACGAAAAATGTAATAGTTGATATTTTAGCGAAAAAAGATTTTAATTTTCAATGAAAAACATTTAAATTCAAACAAATGGGCCAATTTCAAATAGAGAAGTTGAATTTTCAACCAAGAAAGATTTTTCAGTCAAAAAGTGAAAAAAAATTTCATTCAAATTTTTTAATTTTCAAGCCAAAAAGGCGAATTTTCTGCAAAACAGTTGAATCTTCAACTTGAAAATATGAATTTTTAACAAAAAAGTTGATTTTTAACCAAATAATTGAATTTTAAAGCAAATAATTAAATAAGCAACCCTTCCCAAAGGTAAACAATCGAGTTTTCTTATTTTCTGTCTGAATTTCCGACAGTATTTAAAAAAGTTGTATGTAAAATTATAGATCCAGAGAAATCACACCTTTTCCTTTTCTCGACTTTTTTGTATGAACAACTGTTTGGAGAAAATTTTTTTCGATTGAAAATAAAATCTTTATTTCTTACTGTTCACAATTGAAGAATTTACATCTACAAATCTATAGAATCTCCAAAATTAAACTACATATGCAAAAAAAAACTTTCAAAATTACATCATTTACAACTATAAACATTCCAAATTAATTAATATTCAATTGAAAATCATAAAAGTTGATGAATTTTAAATTGAAAATATATAAAATTGGATGAATTTCAATTTTGCGTCTTCAAAAGTGAGCTGCATATTCAGAAAACACGTTTAAATTCACATCACTTCGAAAAGTAAACATTACAAATTAATGAATCGTTAATTGACAATCATTAAAATTGGTGAATTTTAAACTACAAATCTATAAAATTAAATGAATTTCAATTTTACATCCTCGGAATGGAATAATTTTCAATTGTAAATCTTCAAAACTGAACCATTCAAAAGAAAATATACAAAATTGCATTATTTTCTATTTAACACATGAACCCATTTATGCCCTAAATATTTCTAATCCATTTATCTTCAATTGTAGATCTTGGAAATTGAAGAATTTTTAATGAGGGATCTATAAATATAATTATTTTTTATTTTTCAGCTTCAAAATTGAACTATTCCAAAAAAAAATTGAAAATTGCATCATTTTCTTTTTGACACACTAAATATTAAAGAATCTGCAATCGCAAATTTTCAGAATTTGAGAATTTTCTATTTTAAATCTTGAAGATTGAAGTAAATATTCCAGAGAAAAAATTTGAAAATTCCATCATTTTAAAATGTTAATGTTTCAAATAAATAAATTCTCAACTGGTAATCTTGAAAATTGAAGAATTTCAAATTGAAAATTGGTAAAATTGAAGAATTTTCAATTGTAAATATTCAACATTTAACTATTGAAAAAAAACATTCAAAATTACAAATATTAAAATTATAAATCTTTCAAATTAAATAACTGAATTAACTTTTGACTTTCAAAATCAGCAAAATTCAAGAATTTTTATTCACTCATTTTCAAAATTCAAGAATTTTCAATTGTAAATCTTCAAAATCGAAGTATTAAAAAAGACATTCGAAATAACATCATTTTCAATTATACACATTCAACATTGAAGAATCTTCAAGTGCAAATCTTCAATTGCAAATCTTCAAGATAGACCTTTTTCAAACAGATGTTCAAGATTTCATGATTTTAAACTATAAACGTTCCAAATGAATCAAGTTGTCGATTAAAATTAAAAAATTGTATGAAAGCCAATGTGTCTATTTAAATATTTATTTCAATTCGTGATTATTATTAATTTATTATATATTATACTATTTTGAATGTAAGCATATACTTTAGTTCGATAATTATGCAATTAAAATAAGAAACATGTAATAAGCGCGCGTAGAGGGCCATTTATCCCAGTCATTAAATAAGATTTCAATCATTCGAAGTATCATATAGAATATGGTTTATTCATTTTATTTATTTTCAATAATTTCTTATTAATTAATTAATCGGCTTAAGGCGATCTGAGGGTACCGTATGACACCTGGCGGCTGAGTCGACCTTTTCTATTGTCTTGCGCTGCGTGTACCCTCGCGTGTACCCTAAACTCGAGCGCAATGTAAGTCAAGAAAGAAGTGGTGCTCAACCGGAGGCTACTGTACTACATAGTATAGTTCCACACCACCACGCAGTCGTCCAGAAATGGATTATGGCGAACAAATTAAGCCAGAGGTCTAATAAATTGTTCAAGCAACAATTTCATAGCTATTAACGAAGTTTGGAAACAAATAGATATCTACCAATCTTTCAGGAATAAAATATTTTCTCTTCATAAAACATAATTTTCAAACTCTTCACAATGGTATTTGAAACATAAAAAGTTGCTATACATAAATATTTATAATTATTATCAACAAACTATAACAATAATTACGTATTATTCGTATACTCTTGAAGATAAACGATTTTTTTTACAAAAACATCTTACGCATAAGTTTATGATTTTACCTCGCTGAAGTTATATATGTGAAATAGAAAATTCTAATTGTAATTAACAAATTATACATATATATATATATATGTATATATATATGTGTGTGTGTTATACAATGTTATGTATAACATTAACAGGTTAATAAGCGTGATAATTCTCAATATATATGTAGAGTCCACTCATAAACTAACCATGCGTTTTTTTTATTGAATAAATATATTGAATGAAACATATGTTTTTTTGTTAGTAAAGAAATTTGAAGCCATTTTTCATATCTTTTATATATCTAATATGTGCCAAAGTAGCTTCTCAAACTTTTTGAGCTACAGGATATTGTCAGCATTCAAAGTTTAGCTTTGTTATTAATAATTTCAATAAATAAATGGGACATCCTCATCATTTTTTCACAGAAAAATTCTTTGCCGTCCAGTATGTATCAAAGTAGCTTCTCAGACGTAATAACTTCCAGAAAAATTCTTGAACCTTAAAATTTAGGTTTGTTATACTCAAATAATGCAGTCAGCAGGATTCATTATGAATTCAATTTGAAGGTACTAAATACGTAATACAGTAGTCTCCGGTTGAGCACCACTTCGTCTCGACTCACATCGAGCTCGAGTTTAGGGTGTACGCAGCGCAAGACAATAGAAAAGGTCGACTGCCACCAGGTATCATGCCTTCGAACTCGACAATTGAAAATGTAAATATTCCAAAAATCGTTCCAAATTATGTCATTTTACATTGGAAGCAGTTAAAATTGAAGGATCTTAAACTTTCATTCATTCGAAACATTTTTAAAGTAGAATTTTAATTGTGAAATTGAAATTCTTTTTTATATAATAAAATCCTTTTAAGTTGAATTATTTTAGTTTCAAATGTTTATAATTAAGAATTGTCCAATTACGATTTATACTTTCCAAAATTTTTTAATTATTCTTTTTATAAAAAACTGTGTTGAAAAGAAAAGCGAACAAATGTATTTTTAACAAAATCATTTTTTCCATTGTAAAAACCAAATTGTGTAGACACAGAATTGATAAAAATAAATGCATATGCAGAAAAAGAATATAAATAAATAATGTTATAATATCCTTGATTGTTATAAGCAAATTTTATATATAATTATACAAATCTGAGATTTGTGTACAAAAAACCAATGTTTCTCGACTATAATTGTTGCGAATCGATATCTGTGAGTTATCTGACAACGAAAAATCTATCACTAAATAATTTTTATTATTGTGAACAGATTTTATAAACAAATATTCTGAGTCTGATATTTCCATGTGGGAAATACGTCTTTCTTACCTGAAATTACTGCAATACATTATGCAAATTTTACCTAGTACTAAGAAATGCTATTACTCAACAATTTATATCGTTATAAAATAATAATAATAAAATAAAAATAATAAAATAATACTAATATATATATAATTAATTGCACTAACATGATTCAAAAAAGATGTATTTGCCTGTGCAAACACGTCAGATTTCATAAATTGTTTCATAAATTGTTAACATAATTTGTTCACAACAGTATCAGTTGATAATTTATAGCATTTTTCATTACAAGTTGAAATTTACGCAATGTTTTGCGGTAGCTTAAATGAAAAAAACATTTTTCTCTATGTGAAAATGTTATAATTGTGTATTTGTTAATTTAATTTATTTATAATAATAGAATTTTTAATTAATACCATTTCCTATTACTGGGTGAAATTCTCATAATATATTGCCGTAATTTCAGATAAGAAAGATTTTTTGCTGTATGAAAATATCATACTTTGAATATTTGTTTATAAAATTTGTTAACAACAATAGAAATGATTTATGTAAAGATTTTTCGTTACCAGATAAATTTCAAATATCAAATCGCCATAATTATAGTCGACAAAAATTTGTTTTTCGTGCACAACTCTCAGATTCATGAAATTATATATAAAATTTGTTTATAACAATTGAGGTTCTTAAAACATCATTTTTTTATGTTTCTTTAGTACATGTGCATTCATTTTAATCAATTTTAATTCCCTACAATTTGTTTTTTACAAATTAATAAATTATTTTGTCAAAAATTCCTTCTTTACACTTTTCTTCTTTACACAGTTTCTTGTAAAAACACTAACTAAAAAACCCGCCTCGAGAGGTCTCTGCAGAATTTAATCAGCTTTAATTTTGAAAAAAAAGTTTGATCGAATAAAAATTGTGACAATTATTATCCGAATTGAACGCTTTTTTTCAAATGAAGCCTCATCAAATTTCGCATCGAACTATCTTGGCGGATTTTCAACATTAAAATTTTTTTATTCACTTATTTAATAACAAAAATTGAAAAAAAAATTTGACTTTTGAAGTGTAGCGGTTTTTGAAAATACTAAGATTCATTCGAAAATACCTGGAAATCATGGAATGAATAAAGTTCCTTCTACTAAATCGCTCATACATTACCTGAAAATGAAACCCAAGTATCATATTTGGTCCTCTAATAAAAATTGATGATTGTTGAAACAATATTAATTAACAAATGCACTATCGGGCTATTTTTGAATGTACAAACTTGGTTCTTTCGACGTAATCAACTGTTGATAACTAACTTCTAAATTTTTAAGGACATTCCGATAACAATAAATAATTTTTATTGTAAACAAGAATTGTTTAATTAAATTGTTATTATAGTATGCATTTATAGATAAAATTCTATTTTTTTCACAGACTTAAGAGCTAGTTATTCAGCAATGACTTCTTGTTATGAATTGCTTACATTTGATAATTGTTTAAACAAACTTAATTAACGAATGCATTATTTGTCTATTCTTTAGCATTTAAATTTTGTTTTTCAGCGTAATCAACTTCTATTAACATATTTTCAAACTTTTTTTAGGTACTGCGATAATGGCCCACTATTTTAATTGTTACTAACAATGTTATAAACGAATTTTCCTCGACTAATGTATTTGTGAGCTAAAAATTGAGTTTTTCTTGTGGAAATAGTGGACCGTTATCGAAGTATCTAAAAAAAGTTTAAAAATTTGTTATTAACAATTGATTACGTTAAAAGAACAAAGTTTGAACGTTGAAAAATAGTCTGATAATGCATTTGTTAATTAAGTTCGCTTAAACAATTATCAAATGCTAGCAATCCATAGCAAGAAGTCATTGCTTAACAACTGTCTGTTGAGTTTGTGAAAAAAGTGGAATTTTATTTATAAATACATAACATGATAAAATTTTTTTAACAATTGTTGTTTTATTTCCAGGTAATATATGATCGATTTCGTGGAAAAAACTTTATTCATTTCATCATAAATACCTGATATCGATAATTGTTTACAAAACTTGCATATGAAATAAGAAATAATTTATGAACATTCATTAATTCAACTAAAAAACTCTTTTTGTCCATGAATTGTTCAAATTTAGTGCGAATCAAGTGACAAATCGCTGCTAATCCCCACCAAATCATTTTTTTTCACATATTTGTTTATGACAAATTCGACAAAGTTTTAAACATTCGCTTT
>JAUMHM010077746.1:0-13785 GCA_032362435.1 Melikaiella ostensackeni
AAGACTGCCATTTAGTCAAAAAAATTGTTATCCTACCGAAAATGGTTCGCGTTGAGAAAAAAAATTCATTAAGAATGATTACCAGCAGTATTACGAGTAATTTAACGAAACACAAATTTAAATTGTTATAAGCATTCTAGAGAACAAAAGTTATATCTTTTTCACTTGTCATATTTGAGTGCAATAACCAATATATTCAGGAGAAAATGGAAATAAAATAATAAATAATAAATTAATATAACTTGAAACGAAGAAAATTAAGTTGGAACCTTACGAAAATTCTGATTATGTAATCTAGAATAATTGTAGGAGTAATGTGAGAATCGTATTTATTACAAGAATTTGAGGATATAATAAAAATTGAGGATAGGATTAAGCAAACGTTTTTATGATATAAATAAATTTTTTAGGATTCTTTTCAAAGAGAATTCAAATACAATTACCATTCGGTTATAATTCTAAAAGAACAAGATCACACTTTAAATACTGATAATATCGCTAGCCAAATCTTATCAAAAATTCAAGAGAAGAAACGATAATTCAGTTAAACTGCCAGTGTCTGATGGAAGAGTAATAAAGTTTGTACTTCTAAAGCCTCAATTGAGGTAAGAAAAGAATAAAAAAAATACTAACTACTTAACTAACGTCATTGAGAAATTACTTAAAATAACTATTTTCTCAATTAAAATAACTAGAGAAATGTTTACTCTTGACGCAGCTATAGTAGAATAATGGTTACCATAATTAAGAAGAAAGTCACGATTACTAGGACAATCTTTAGATTAACCATTTTTTCATAGTAATGATGACTATTTCCACCAACTAGCTATTATTCTCAGTAAACAATTCACCAGGGATTTTTTCAGTGAGATCACCTCATTTAAAAATTGATTTATCATAATGATATGAAAAATGTTTAGAATCCGAATAGCGAGTTGGCCTTATTTAGTGTAATTATTTGCTATAGACATGTAGCATGTATCTTAATTTCTTTAGACGAACATCGTAATATTTTCACGTAATAATTAATTCAGGTAAAATGTATCAATTTTTTGTGTACTCTTTTGACGGTAAACCAGATTAACCGCATTTTTTATGAACATAAGACAATGTACACAAAGATAAAATTTGTTTTCCGAGATATCTGGATTTACAAACACAAATTTCAAGTTTAACAAAAGCATTTTGTGAAAATCTGCAAAATTGTTTAAAATATATATTCAAAAAATTGAAGGCGCTACAAGTTTATTTTTTCAATTTTGAAGCTGTAACTTATAAATACTTTATGTTGGTGGTGACGTACAGTATTTGCAAGTTTCATGATATTATCGTCTTATGGTATCAATAAAGTTGTCAATGTTGCATAATCGCCTTCCTTTATTGAACTTTTCCCATATTTTGTCACTAATTTCATTTTTAAGCACTAACTTGTGACGTAGTCTATTTAAAAGTTTCAAAATAATGCCTTTTATTGTTTCAATAAAGTTGAAAATGTTGCACAACCTCTTTCTTTTATTGAACTATTCTATTTGTCACGTTTCTCATGTCTGTAACTTTTATTTAATTGATATATAGAGTCCTAAATGAATTTATATACTTTTACTTTAGTTCTACAGTTACTTTTACTTTACTTTTTTTTACTTTTTAATTTATATACTTTCACTTTTTTTAAGCAATCAGTAGTTTTTCATTATCAAATGTTCCGACTAATCGAATAGAATATTATATTTATTCTATTCGTAACAGTATTTTCTTGATACAATGTTACTTTTTTCCGTGTAGCGGCTTCATGAAAAAAAAAAGAAAGGCAGAGGCCTTTCTTCTATTTCATGCTGTTTCCAAAAACTTTTCGTTCGCCCGCTTCCAAATTCAGTCTGTACTCAAAAAGTTTAACTTCGCCCTCTTACTGGTCAATTTTCTCAAAGCTTGGCCTAGATATCGAAATGATAATTATGGGCCAACTTTTGGTTCAGATTATTGACTCAACATCCGCTACCACGATTAGGCCAACTATGGCCGACTTTGGCCCTAAGTTCACCCAAAATTCGGTTTGCTTCGGACTCTCAGTGTTGACTGTTTAAGTTGGGCCGACAGAAGTTTCTTATCAATAAAAAAGATGGCCCAAATCTGGCTGCCAAAATCTTTGATTGGAAAACTCGGTCCAACTTTGGGTCAACGGTCGTACACTGGTTTCCGTCGTAAATTAGCACATGACAAAAATTCCTTTCAAATGTCACGAGTTTCCAATCGGCACGTGTAGTTTTAGATCTGGTCCACTCCCGCCTCTGTCATTTTCAAGGAAAGTAAATAAAGCATGCTTATTTTATTGATATAACAATACTTTTTACGCAACGCCTTACTGTCTCAACTCCATCCCGCCGCCTAAATTTCAGTAATCGCTTTTGTCAATAATGAGGTAAAGTCTAGTATATATACAAGTAAAACTAATTCACTATCTTCTCAGTCACAGCTCAACGAAATCTTCAAAAATTAGTTCTGTCTCTAGCAAAATGTGGATTTTTGTTTATTCTCTGATCTTCACTTTTACAATATCTTTTAATTTTGTTCGTAAGTTGAATTTATTGTTATACCAAATTAATCATATAATAGATGATATTCGCATTTCACCTTGAAACAGTTAAACATATGTTACTATCATTCTACGTATTTCATCTTACTGCGTAATTTTGTATTTAACAAAGAAGTGTCTCATAAATTGTTACATAGTTATGTGCTGTAAATTATGTGTTATCATTTGTTGCAAAACCAGTTTAAATCCAGACTTGTTGCATTCACTTTGCTTGTATAAAAAATATTTAAACTGTTTTCTAGCGGAAATTTTCATTACTACCTTGGAAAACGCACACCAAGAATTTTTGACGCAAAGTTTTTTTGCAACATTTTTCGTTGGATACGCGGCAAACGTTTCAATTCTAAATACTTGAAACTAGATAAGGCATAATTTTTAGATCCACATACGGGAGGAAGTAGATGTAAACTGAATTTTTTGAAACATATGTTAGCAAAAATTTCGGTTTATAGGTACACCTAGCAATTGAATGTGATTTTTTTGAAAAAATATTGTTACGTAAAAGGCGCAGTTCATGCTGTAATGTGGTTCGTGAGGCAAAACTCATCGTAAGTGGCAGCACCGAGCCGAATAATAGACCATCTGTCGATGAGAGACGAAATTCAATATGGCGCTTGGTATGGGGTTGCTTATATCCTGCCCATTATCAATTATATGAGCGTAAATAAACTTTAAATACATTTTAAGTGCTTATATACGAAGGCTATTTATACTTGTAGTGGAAATTATTTGTAGAGTGGAATATATGGTGAAGTATGATAAACCTAACCTCACTTTGCAAGTGGCATCCAGAAAAGTATTCATGAACCTTTCACGAATACTACATGATAAATGTTTATGAAAAATTGTAATAATTTGTTTTGCGATGTTTTTAAGCTGTAAATGACAATTTCTACTTATTCATAAAATCTCTTTGATTGAAATTCGTATCTCATTGACACAGGGTCTAGTACTCGGCTCGGTGCTGCCACCTAGGGTTTAGTTTTGCATAATGAACTTCACAAGAATTGGCAAAAAAATGTTACTTTTGACGCAAATAATTTGCCGCCATACAACCGAAGCTTGAAGAATGACTTTCTAATTTTAATAACGATTGGTCCGGATAAACGACGGTCCCATCCGTTCAAGTTTCCATTCTGTCCACTTCAAATTTCTCCCCCTTCTCGTTTATTTTCTATTGGTCCAACGCACAGTGGAATGAAATAAGAAAACGAGATTCAAAATAACTTGTAGAGGGCAATTTTTGAACGTTTTTGGATTTTTGTTGTTGTTGAAATATTCAGCACATAATTTTGAAGAGACTTATGTGACCTGACTTTTTTTGTTTTAACTTGTATGTTAATGCAAATAGTGAAAAAAGTCAATTTTTTCTCTTTTTTTTGCGGAAAACTCCTGGAAAATTTTTTCCTATGCTCAGCGTCGCTAGACCTCATGAACGGGGGTAGTCAAAAGCAAAAAAAAATATTTTCACGTCATCTTAATTGTTATAAGCAAATTGAATTAATAAACAGTCTACATTATGGATATTTCGTTCGCAAAGTAAACTTTCACGTTAAAATTACTTGTTTCTATCGGAAAAATGATGCTTGATTGTTAAAATTTATAACATCCGATACTTTTTTCTTAACTTTGTAAAGAATTACATAAACAAATGCACAGTGTGAACATTTTGAGGCAGGAGGACATTCTTTTTTTCTTAATTTTCCTAAAATTATGCCGTCAGTGATGTTTGATGATGGAAAATTGGCCTCTGAAATTTCTGATCAATTTTATAAACAATTTATATAAACAAATGCCCAGTGTAAATATTTAAGGTCAAAAATTTGACGTTTCTCTCTTAATTTCTCTCAAATTATGCCGTCAGTGATAATTAATGGCAGAAAAACGTCAAATACAATTTTTTAGTTATTTTGTAAACAAATTATATAAACAAATGCCTATTGTGGATATATGAAGGCAGAAAAAACGTTTTTCTCTTAATTTTTCTCAAATCGTGCCGTCAGTGATAATTAATAACAGAAAATTGTCATATATAATTTTGCAGCTATTTTGTAAACAAATTACATGAACGTATGCCCAGTGTGGACATTTAAAGGCAGAAAGAAATTGTTTACTCTCAATTTTCCGCAAATTATTTCGTCAGTGATTTTTAATGATGGAAAGCTGTAATCCAATATTTTTTATTCATTTTATAAATAAATCATCTAAAAAAACGCCGAGTGTGCACATTTGAAAAAAAAAAATTCGTTTTTTTCTCTTAATCTTCCTCAATTTATGTCAACACTGTTGTTTACTGATGAAAATTTGCTACCCGATATTTTTTATCAATTTTGTAAACAGATTATGTAAACAAATACCCAGTGTGAATATTTGAAGGAAAAAAACTCGTTTTTTTCGTTTTAATTTTCCTTCAGTTATGTCGCCTCAAAATATCACCAAATTGGCAAAGGATGAGGATACACAGTAAGTGTATGCACATTGCTGTTGAACAGGTTTCTATCTTCAACAATTTCTAAAAATATTACATAACGAAAATTGAAGAAACAATAATTTATTACTAAGCATCAATGGCAACATAATTTGAGGCTAATCGCGAAAAAGCGTAATTTTCTGCCTTTACACATCCAAATTTGGAGTTTGTGTATACGATTTGTTTACGAACTTATTCAAAAATATCAGATGACAAAATCTCATAAACAAATTTCATTGTTTATAGAATTTAAAAAAAATTAAAAGAAAAAATGATTTTTTACTGCCCTTAAATATACACACTGGATATTTCTGTATATAATATGTTTATAAAATTAATAAAAAGTATCAAATGACAAATTTTCATGACTAAACATCTCTGGTGACATAATTTGACGAAGATTAAGAGGAAAAACGAATTTTTTCTGCTTTCAAATGTCCACACTGGGCGTTTGTTAATACAATTATTTATAAAATTGATTAAAAATATTGGATGACAAATTTTCATGATCGAGTACCATTTTGCCGATAAATGCAAGTCATTTCAACGCAAAAATGTACTTTGCAAACGAAAAATCCATAATTTAGACTATTTGTTGATTCAACTTGTTTATAACACTTGACGCGAATATAATTTTTATTGCTATTTACTACACAAGAGCATTTATTTCAGCGATGCTGAGCATAGAAAAAATTTATCCACGATGTAAACAAAAGAATAGAAAAAGTCTACTTTCTACACTAATTGCATTAACATAAAAGTTTGAGCGAAAAACTTAAAAAAATTGCCTATATAAATATCTTCAAAATTTAGTGTTCAAGTTTTAAAAAAATCCAAAATCGGTCAAGAATTGCCTTCTACAAGTTACTTTTAACCTCGTTTTTTTATTTCATCTCACAGTGCAACATACACAATCACGATAGGGCCAACTATGGCCGACTATGGCCCTCAAATATTAACCGATTCAAAAGTGTTTTTTTTTCTATTAAAAAAGCATTAAATTCTTTAAAAAAATACGAAGCGATATTTTTGATATTTTTAGTTTGTAGCCTATTTTTTCTTCAAATTGTATTTTTAAGAAAAAAATATTTCTTCAACTCTCATCCCTTACATATATTTGTGATAAACTCTAGAAAATTTGTAACGCCTAACATCTAGCTTCGTTGTAATTAATTTAGACTAATAAATAGAAAATTTTGAACCATTTTTCTCCTAAAAAATTCTTTTCCATCTCATTTACCGAAATAGTTTCTCAGATTTCCTGAACCATTGGTGTCAAATTTCAGACATTCGCAATGAGTAAATTTTCAAAACTATGCTAATAGTGCAGCATTTCAGATTGCCCCCGCAAAGAAACGGTTTTTAAAACCGAACGGTCTACCGATACGGAATTTTCCGTAAGAACGACTTCTTTCCATGTCGTTCAGAGCTAATGTTATGGAATTTTCCGTAACTGTATCCCTAGCGCTATATTAGAGCGGGTCCGTCTTACGGAAAATTCCGTACCACTAGTCAGTGCCTTTTATAAAAAATTAATTTAGCACATCTTCAGAATGTCAATTCTTCACATTCGTTGTCGAGGAGATTTCTTTAGTCTCGTGATGCCTTTACATCGAATCGGTTTTCATACAGAAGCTTGCACATGAAGAGTTTTCGTAAAATTGTTTGTTCGGTGCGCGGTAAAAGTTTCAATTCCACAGATTCAAAAATAAATGGGCCAAAATTCGTAGTTTCAGACACGGAAGGAAATAGATGTAAAATGAATTTTTGGAACGTATGTTGGAAAAAAATTCAGTTTATCGGTACAAGTAAACTTGAATGTGAATTTTTTGGATCATAATATGTTGGCAAACTTTTCATCTCTGTATCTAAAATGTTTGTTACAATATTGTACCAATCTTTAAGACTCAAACTTTTGATATTGATTTATGCAGTTGCTATTCGTGTCATTTTCGAGTCGTGCCTCAAGTCTCCGGTTCATGCTGTAAGTTTCACTCTCGTCGATAATCGCCTATTTTGCGCATTTGTATCACAAATAGCTATTGTGTCCAAAATTCCTTGTAGGCCTTTTTCTGCATAGGTTTAAAGGATACTCAAAGATAATCTTTAAGAATATACTTTATTCTTTGTAGCGTATTTTCAAATCCAGCAAGTCAGGTTTTAATATTAAATGACTGGTATTATACTTAGGATACCTTTATTTCGAACCAATAACTTTAGCGTTCGTTGAAACAATTCGTTAATGCAAAATTTCTGTATTTGTTTTTAAAGCATCAAGTCCAGAACCGATTCTTCCTCATGATCCACATCAACCGTTCCCGCCAGAATGGCGTGTCAGCCGAAATAGTTTGGGACAACTCATAATGATTAATCCAGTAAATAATGATCACTACAGACTTACTCAAGATATGTACCCTAGGCTTCATGAGCCCAACCACGAAGGTCCAGATTCAACCTTGCTCAAATTCTTATTATATATAATTTTTTCGAACTAATAGAAAATTGTTGTGATTCAGAGTTAACAAATTCAAAATTCAATTTCTTGTACAATTATTAGTAGACTCACAATGTAGTACAATTTTGTAGTTCAAAGCTAGTGATCTTTCTTCAAATCTTTCAATTAATTATTGTCCATATTTTTCTTATAGGATTAGGTCCACGACTACGACATCGACATCAAACCACTTTCCAACAACCAACCATACTTCAGGAACCAACCATACTTCAGAATCCAACGCCAAGTCAACAACAGTCACTCAAATTTGAAGATGGTCATTTCGTGTACCGTGGTGGAGATCCTGTTGGAAAATATGAAGATGGCGCGTTTTATAAGCATCCAGTTGAAAACGGTAATTTAAAAACTAAAGTTTAATCTCAAACATATTAGAGAATATGACCTTAAATGACAAGCTGTTTTTCCTAATTATGGAGTGTCCTCATGGTTAATATTCAACTACCTTGCTAAAATTTTTAGTATATATAGTATTTTTGTACTAATGAGAAATTTTTGGGATTTGAAAGAGAAATTCAAAATTTAGTTTCTAGGGCAATTATTAGTACACTCACAATTTAGTAGAAGTTAGTCGTTCTAAGTTAATGATACATAACAATCTTAAAATTAATTAACGACTATCATTTTCCTTACGGGAGCAGGTCAACGAGAGCCATTTACACCTCAAGATGGTGATAGATTCCTGCAAAGTGGACGTGTTTTTGCAAACTATAATGGCGGATGGCAGCCGTCTCAGCAGCAGGAATAATATGCACTTTCTCATCCAGCGGGTAAATAAATAAAAATAATTAAAATGTAAATATAGATTAAATAATCTGCTCAATAATCTGTCTTACGGAACTTCCCGCAAGATTGACACATTTCCAGTTCGACCAGGGCTAGTATTACGGAGGATTTTGTAATAATAGCCCTAGCGCTATTCTTGACCTGTTAGTCGTACGGAACACTCCGTAATACCAGACGGTGCCTAAACTAAATGGAACATTTTATGCCACCTAGTTGATTGATGGTGATAATAGGATAGGGTATAATAAGGTCGTTGTGTGGGTTGTTTAAAACATTGTAACAAATTTCCAATCTGTATCAGATTTCGTCGCACTTCATTGGAAAATTAAGGTTTGGAACCGCAAATTGAAACAAAAACAGTCAAAGTAACGAAACAGAACTCAAAGAACCTAAACCGTGCAGTTTTTTCTTAGATGAGGGATATTTTGGGTTTCTATCATATCTTCTTTATCTTGATATTAATTAATGATGAAACATTCCCTTCCTAAAGCCGCGTGTTAATATTAGTTTTCCTGCAATTATTCAGATGTAATTTTTTTCGACAAATATCAAATTTGTGGGGTGCAGTAGAAAAAAATCACAATGTATGTTTCGCATCGATAATGTAGCCTAACCTACCTAGTAATTTTGAATGATATATATTAGAATGATTAAAATAATCGATTCTATATTTTTTCTTACAGAATTAAGTGAAGAATGCCGCAGTCCGTTTATATATTCTATAGGTCAAGGTAATCAAGATCGAATGCCTACGCCATATAGAATAACATAATAAGGATGATGTCGCATTCGACCATTCAAGGCAAATTAAAAACTAAGAAAAAAATGTTAAACTTATATGATAAATAAAAAGATTTGTCATGGTCATGAACTCTTTTGTGATAATAATTACATTAGTAAAATTGCACATTACCCTGAAGAGGATTTATTATTCACACACCCCATACCACAATGATGACTTTCCCCACCTTTCTTGGAATTTACATTTTTAAAACAATATTTGGTGGTTTTTGCGTGTATCTTTCGCCAATAAGTCTACTTATTGACGTTTTTGAATCATCGTTTCTATCATTTTAATTATTCCATCTTGTGTAATGCAAAAAATCTTTCATCAGGGTGTTTTGTGACCCCTAAATTTTTCTCGTTTGCAAAAGAAATGCAAGAGGATTATTAACACTCTTTAAGTAATGATTCAATGAAAAATTTAAGATTAGACAGTCAAATTCAGTCCAAGATTTTGTTTAGCTACGAAAATTACAGTTAATATTACTTGTTTCACTGACCAAAATTTTTTGTTCTGGAAAAAAATGTAACAATACTTCTCCTACAATATCATGAACAAAATTTGAAATACTTATAAAACTGGTAAAATCACGTTAAACGGGGGGCAATGATAACATATGATTTTAAATTGAGCTGAATAAGACATTTTCGCCTGATAAATAGTTGATTTATGCTAGAGGTTTGAAATTATTAATGTCTCATAATAGAAATTAATTTAACTTAAGACAAATTTTTACACTTCAATAATGTAAAACATGATGCAGATAGTTATTTTCAGTTTAGAAATGCTTATAATTAAAAATATGATAATGATATATCCTAAGCCATTACGAGATTTTACCTATTTTATAACTATATGAAAAATTGATTTTATAATTATACCACAAAAATTATTACAATTTTTCCTCCATATCATAAATATTTTTCAATGAAATAGGTAATATTTTCTAGGAGCTCAATATTTAAAAAAAATGGGGCTGCATTCCACATTTTATTATCAAATTTGTCACAATATGGTAGCTTCGAGGTTGTTAATACCCCGGATGAAGAACTTCATGCATTCCTCAAGTGAAATGTAGTTAAAATGGTAGAAATGAAAAATTGGCTAAGTCTCATTTTCGACATGAAGACCCGACCTCTAAATATATTCTTGAAAATTCCCCAAAAAAAGTAAGGAGTCATAGTCTCGTGAAAAGCGAGACATTTTCGATTTAAAAGTTTAACAAATTCAAAAATTGCAATCTTTGCTTCATTTGTCACATTTAGTAATGGCTCCTACACTGCCAATAATCTTTTTTCTAATCAAAACCATCTTTATTTCAAACCCAGCTAATACTGTTAGATAAAATTGTCACAACTGAGCTATTCAATTTTTCCAAAACTGTGAGGCGGAACTGTTCTGTTACAATTCTTATGTTTATGAGTTTTACAGATCACAATGTCATAGATGTTCTATAACAATCAATGCAATTGACTTCTCTAATTGAAATGATAAAACTGATATCTGACATAGTAATTTAAGAACAGAATTGATTACACTGTTCTATAAATAAATAAATAAATAAATAAATAAATAAATAAATAAATAAATAAATAAATAAATAAATAAATATATATATATATATATAAATTAGACGTGTGCATTTTGTCGGATCGGATATGGCATTTTCGATTCGACTCGCGCATAATCGGATCGTTTTTTTTCGATTCGATCGACCCATCGATCGAATGTCGAAAAACTGACATTCGATCCGAGCTACTGTCGGATCGGATTTTTTCGATTCTATCGGCCAAAAAGCCGACATTCAATGCATCATCGAATTGGTTTTTCGATTCGATCAGCCCGTTTGTGGAAAAATTCGATATTCTGTGTGCCTTAGATTGAATCGGTTTTTTTATTTTCTACTTTCTTTCAATTTAGTGTTAAAATTGTTAAAAATGTTAAAATTAATTGGAGAATCACGAAACGTAATTTGTCTCCAATTAAATAACTTCTGCAATTCAAAAAAATTCATATATATCTACAAAATGAAGATTTTTTTAAAGCTTAAATAAATATGCTCTGAATTCTTGCACCTATTATTTTCACAAGAGACTGAAAGTCAATAAAACAAAATTTTGATCATATACTCTGTACATCTGAATTGACGAGCGCGTATTCATAAAGTAATGTAAAATTAAAAGTAGCAGTAAACTTGTTACTTATTCCGATAGAAATTTTCTACTCAAGTAAATTAATAACAATCCCACTGAGAACCAGTAGTTTTTTTTACTGATGATTAGTAGAAATACTTACAAAATCAATTATAATGACTTGTACTATTTCATTAGTTAACTTTTACTCATTCAGATATAGGAAGTGTATAATATTTATTGCAGGAATTTCAATACTTCATACATATCTGAAACATTCAAACGATAAAGGTGTTCTAAAATTTGAAAGGAAAACAAACTAAATATTTTTAAACATTATTCTTTACAAGAAAAAATAGCGTGCTTATAACATGTTTCTTATTTTAATTATCTAATTATCAAATTAAAATATATGCTTAAATTTAAAGTGCTATACAATATATTGAAAGATAATCATAAATTAAAATAAATATTAAAATTGCTACATCGGCTTTCACATAATTTTTATTTTATTCGACGACTCATTTGATTTTTAATGTTTATAGTTTATTATCATGGAATTTGAACATCTTTTTAGAATAGGTCCATCTTGAAGATTTGCAATTACAAATTCTTCAATGTTGAATGCGTGTAACTGTACAATTAAAAATTATGCATTTTTGAGTGTTTTTTTGTTCTGTTTTGAATAGTTCGATTTTGTAGATTTACAATTAAAAACTCTTGTATTTTAAGGGCGTGTGAATAAAAATGTTTAAATTGTGCTGAATTTGAAGGTCAAAAGTCAAGGGTTTTCAATTATAAATCTACAAATTGGAAAAACTTTAAATGCAAGTCATAAAAATTAAGAATTTTCAATTCTAAAACTTCAAACTTGCATAATTTTTAATTGTAGATTTTCAAAATTAGAAACTCTTCAATTTTGGAGAATTAAAATTAAAATTTCTACAATTTTGAAGAGTTTCAATTAAAAACTCTTGAATTTTGAAAACATAGAATTTCAAATTACTAAATTTTCAATATGTATATTTTAAAGGTATGTAATTTTGAACGCTTTTTTTTCTTAATAGTTCAATTTTTAATATTTACAATTGAAAATTCTTGAACTTCAACAAATTCTAAGATTTACAATTGAAGATTCATTAATTTGGAATGTTTATATTCTAAAATGATGTAATTTTTAATGTTTTTTTTTTTGGAATACGTAGTTCAATTTTGAAAACTTACAATGGAAAATTCTTCAAGTTGGAATGTTTTCAATTGAAGTCTCTCCGATATTGAACGTGTCAAATAGAAAATTATGCAATCTTGAGTGTTTTTTTTTGTAATAGTTCAATTTTGAAGATTAAAAATTGAAAATTATTCAATTTAATAGATTTGCAGCTTTCAATAATAATTCTTCAATATTGGAAACGGTAAAACTGACACCGTTGATTTTTTTTTTTTGAAATACTTATAATTTTTTACATATGTAACATATGCTTCCGTAATTTAAAAAAAAAATTGTAAACCGGGAATTTTCCCCGTCGATAAAAGTGGCGACATTTAATTTCTACAATTAAAGTTTGTGAAATTGATACTTTGCTATTTTGAATGTTTCGTTTTAGGATAATATTTATTTTGAAGGTCTTAAAATAAAGCCCATTGAAATTAGAAGGTTTCCATTTTAAATCTTGTTCATTATTAAACGATTGAAAAAAAAGTTTTTGAATGATAAATGTTTGAAGCTCTGATTTGGAAGATTTGGAAAGTTGAATATTCAGAAGAGTTCAGTTTTGGCTGCTTTAATTTAAGGTTTAGTTTTGATTACTTCAAATGGAAAAATTTTCAGCTTCAACAGTTTGAACTTTTGAATTTCAGCTCGAATTTCAATAACCGGGAAAAATGTTTGTGAACCGGGAAAAAACCGGGAAATGACCGGGGATTTTTTTCGGTGATGAAAGTGGCCAACCCTGATTATTATGGCCGTATTTTCACAATCCCTTTCAATCTAATTTGAAATTTTAAAACTCGAAAGTTTAAACTGAGATTATTATGTGCCTATTAGTCGTTTATAAAGTCGAAATTGTCAATATTGGGCTTTAGAATTCATATCTTTATTATAGGTTTAAAATATCATAATATATTAAATACTATAAAATTTATAATTTCTTACTGAGGAAAATTTGAAAAATCTATTTACCTCAATCACAAACCTAAACTAAGGATACGAATGGTTGGGCCCAACATTAACAAGTTCGACTTTGCAAGTGACTAATTGGAAAACAATAATAATATTCGAAATTTCTAATTTTTAATATTTAAATTATACTAAGAAAGTAATTAGAAAATTGAATTATAACGATATTTTCGGCAATTTTTTTCGTTAAGACTTAATTAAACTGAAAAATCGATCATTTTTCAAAAAGGGCAAAATCGATTATTTTAAACTGGGTCTTAAATTGTAGATTTAATGCTTTCACGATGATTCATTATGATGAAAGGAGGTGTTTCGGGTTTCAATCGTGTGCAAAA
>JAUMHM010077796.1:0-13784 GCA_032362435.1 Melikaiella ostensackeni
GTGAACGCGGTTGGAATGCAGTTCCTGCGGAATATGTGCGGTAAAACGCTAATGGACAAAGTTAGTAATGAGTGGGTCCTCAAAGAATGTGGTGTAGAAGAAACATTGTTTGACAAGAGTGAAAGGAATTTGCTGAGATGGTTTGGTCATATTGAGAGAATGAATAAAGGACGTTTAACGAAGTTAATATATTTAGGTAAAGTGAAGGGTAGCGTACCCAGAGGAAGATCGAGGAATGAATGGTGGAAATGGGTGAATGAGTCTCTTAAGCGAAGAAATATTAGAAATCTTAGAAACGCAAGAGCCTGCATAAAGAGATGTATGGATGTAAGGGAAGCAAAATATCTACTATATGTATGGATATGGATGTATGGAGAACAATTGTTTATAAGAAGAAGAGTGATGCCTGAAATGAAAGATTTTGGATACTAATGGGCCCGCGTGAAGAGATTTTCTTAGTGGATTTGTATAATGGCTTTGCGAAGCTCTTCACCTGGGGTGATTGCTAGAGTGATTGACCTGCGACCCGTGTCGGAGCGGCGTTGTGGAATGAGTGTGTCGTTTGAATGAACGACACGTGACTTCTAGATTGATCTAAAACCTATCCCTTCTCCTACACATCCCTTACTTACCCATACCATATAAAGTTCTGGATCACCGGTGGTATGACGAGGCTAGAACCGAAAGAGTTACGCTTGCCCTGAAAGGGATTTGGCTTAATGGTATAATAATAAATAAGAAAGTCACTGTTTTCAATTCCTCGCAGAGTTCCTGTTACATAACTTGTAACAAAACTAACAAAAACTGAACATTCGCGATACCCAGCAAACACTTTTCCTTAAAATTTGTTAGAAACATTGAAATAACAAATGACCTATTCAAACAACAAAAGTCACTTATTTTCATTCCTCGCAAAGTTCCTGTTACATAACTAGTAACGAAAACTGATAAAAAACTGAACATTCGCAAAACCCAGCAAACATTCTTTCTTGAAAATTTTTTAGCAGGATTAAAATAACAAAACAACTTGTGCAACAACAAAGTCATTTTTTTTATTGCTCATAGAGTTTCTGTTACATTACTTGTAACAAAAGTGGCAAAAAATTGAACTTTGGCAAGCAAACGAACCTTTTCCTTCAAAAATTTGTTAAAAATGTTAAAATAACAAATCACCTATTCTAACAACACAAGTCACTCTTTTGTATTGCTTGTAGAGTTTCTGTTACATAACTTGTAACAAAACTGACAAAAAATAAACGTTCGCAAAAACCAGCACACACTTTTTCTAACAATTGTTTGTTATCGAGATTAAAATAACAATTCACCTTTTCTAACAAGAAAAGTCACTCTTTTCTATTCCCAGCAGTGTTCCTGTTACGTAACTAGTAACAAAAACTGACAAGAAACTGACATTCGCAACAGAGTTTCTGTTACATAACTTGTAACAAAACTCAAAAAACTGAACGCTCGCAAAAAAGACACACATTTTTTCTTGAAATTTTGTTATCAAGACTAAAATAACAAATCACCTTTCCTAACAACAAAGTCACCCTTTCCGACTCCTTGCAGAGTTCCTGTTACATAACTTGTATCAAAAGTGACAAAAAACTGAACATTCGCGATACACAGGAAACATTCTTCTTCAAAAATTTATTAAAACGATTAAAATAATAAAACACATTTTCTAATAACAAAAGTTATTCTTTAATTCCTTGCAGAGTTCCTGTTACATGACTTGTAACAAAACTGCCAAAAAACTGAACATTCGCGAAACCCAGCAAACATCCTCTCCTGAAAATTTTTTAGCAAGAATAAAATAAGAAAACACCTTTTTTTAACATCAAAGACACTCCTTTCGATTCCTCGCCGAGTTTCTGTTACACAACATGTAACAAAAATGATAGAAAACTAAATATTCACGAAACCCAGCAAAAAATCTTTCCTGAAATTCTTTTAGCAAGATTAGAAAAACAAAACACCTTTTTTAACAACAAAGACTCTCTTCTCGATTCCTCGGAGAGTTTCTGTTATATACCTTGTAACAAAACTGATAAAAAACTGAAAATTTTATCAAACGAAGAAAACATTCTCCCTAAAAAACTGTTTCAGAGATTAAAATAACAAATCTCCTTTACAAACAACAAAATTCACTCTTTTCGATTAAATTTTGCTCGCTATGTTTGAATCAGTGAGATTTCACTAAAGACATAGGTAAAAGTGAGTCAATTAAATGCATTTCATCATTTCAGTACAATTCTTACTGACGCAGTCAGTGAAATCTCTTTTACCGACTGAAGTTTGGTGATTATCTTTAGGGAATCTTTAACTGATTTTTAGTGAAATATCACTGATGGGTAATTCAGACTTTGTAAGAACAGATAAGTATGACTTCTGGTCGTTGTAAAATGGTTTTTTATTAGTTTTGTTACAAGTTATGTAACATAGACGCTACGAGGATTGAAAAAGTGTGACTTTTTTGTTAGAAAAGGTGATTTGTCATTTTAATCTTGATAACAAAATTTTGAACAAGAATGTGTGCTGGGTTTCGCAAATGTTCAGATTTTTGTCAGTTTTGTTACAAGTTATGTAATAGGAACTCTGCGAGGGATCTCTGAGAGAAAAAAAATTGTCATTAGAAAACGTGATTTGTTATTTCAATCTTGCTAAGAAATTTTTGAGAAAGAATACTTGATTGGGTTCGCGAATGTTCAGTTTCTTTGTCAGTTTTGTTACAAGTTATGTAGCAGAAACTCTGCGAGGAATCGAAAAGCGTGACTTTATTGTTGTGAAAGATATTTCGTTATTTCAATCTTGCTAAAAAAATTTCAAGAAAGATTGTCTGCTGAGTTTCGCGAATGTTTAGTATTTTGTCAGTTTTATTTCAAACTATGCAACAGGAATTCTGCGAGGAATCGAGAAGAGTGATTTTGTTGTTAGAAAAAGTGTTTTGTTATTTTATTCTTTTCAACAGATTTTAAAAGAAGAATATTTACTTGGTCTCGCGAATGTTGAGTTTTTTTTAGTTTTGTTACAAGCTGAGTAACTGAAACTCTTAAACCTTTTTTGTCCCCAAACTGAGCTTCGTAAAAAATTTTGCTAGGGGATTTTTTGTTTATTTTTTTTAGCAGTATCTTATAGTATAAGGGGTTGTGTAGTTTGTGGGACAACCTGAATATACCCACCAAGCCTAGTTGAGATATTTTATAAATTGACGGAGATATTTCACTTTTAAGTATTCAAAATCATTTATGTTACAGATAATAATTCCTTGGAGCGATTTTTTTCTTTTTCGCATTTCGTCCTTCATGGCAGATTTTTCTTCTCGTACGGGTATTAAGAATGTTTTTTTGCTCTTATTAGTACCTGGCGGCGATTCGCTACCGTGAATCTTGATATGAAAACATAAAAAAGTGGTATGGAAATTTTTCTTAATGCTCTAGAGAACCTGTAATGGCTCTTTTTATAATTTGTCCTGAAAAACTAGAAATTTCTTTTACGGATATGGCGTTTTTTAATCTAGAAATTAGGCTGAAAAATTAAAAAATGTTAGGTCTTCACAGTAAGATGGAGTGATATAGTGTGAATATCATCGAGTTATTTGAGCTAGGCGAGAAGGTTTTTGGACTTAGTGAATTGCGAATTTTTCTCAGTTTTACATATTGAATTTTAAATTTCTTCAGAATGAATTGAAGAAAAAGTAAGGAGCATAGGTCATTATTCTCTTCACGTGAAAAAAACTTCGTGATTTCAAAGGAGTTCAAAATCGTGAATTTTTCGCTTTTTTGAGCTTAATCTCACAGTTCAAAAATCAGAATAACTTTTGTTTTTATCATAACAAAACCATGGATTGCTTATTCGATTGAAGCTGAAAAAATTTCAGACAAATGCGAATTTCAATATTTTATTTTTTATTTAAGATTTTTCAGTATTGTTCTTTATCAAAAACGGTAGAGCTGTGATTTCTGATCATGTTAAAATTCAAGACAAATGTAGATCATAGTGTCAAAATAATATAGTATTTGGATAGATCATTCTGGACTGAAAGTTGAGCAAACATTTTTTTTTCTACAATTATTTGAAGATTACCGGAGAATTCTGAAAAATTACACAGTCTTTCTCCAAAATGTAGTATTTTCCGAACGAGCATACCTATTTGGGATTTTCGTTTTTTATTCAACTCGAAAACTCTTATTATTTCAATTGATCCAAGATAAATGAAAAAATGTTGGCAGTTTCTTTAAAATTCTTGAAAATGGATTTTTTCCAAAATCCCACTTTTTAAAATTTGTATTTTTTCAGAGTTTTACGGTAATATATACTGCATATGTCCTAAGATTTTTATCCTAGAAAAACTAATACTTCATATTGAAAAAATTAAAATTAATGATTTTTTTGAAAATCACTAGCCGAAAGGGCAAAATTTGAAGAGAAAAATGTTGTTTTGGGTAGTGATTAAGAAAAAATTGATTTTTCTAAGTGTGAAACAGTGATTTACCTAGCACAAAACTCCGGAAATATGTTGTACATATTACCATCTATCTCTAAAAAAAATTCATCAAAACAAAATTTTTTAGTCAAACTGTGAAATACACTAGCGGCAGATAGTATCGAACTACAAACCGGCTGATCTATTAAAAATTTGCCTTGATTTTAAAAGGTGATAGTACCGTCAAGAATATAGATAAAAATATGTTCAAAAAATCCTCGGAAAGCTTATTAAATTCTCGCTAAAGTGATTAACCAACTATTATTTAAATTTCATCAGGGTGTCTAGCGACCCAGAATATCCGAAAATTTTTATTTCTGCATAAATGTGTACAATGTCTTCATACCTGATAACAATGGTCAATTATTCAAATTAATTTGATAAACAAATATAGATTTTCGTCAATTTTCAACCGGGAGATTAAGTTTTTTCCAACGGAATCAATTTTAAATTACTTGGCTGAATTTTTTCCTTATGATACTTCATCAACGAACGATAATTGTTTATTCCATAAACAATTTTATAAAAACTTCACGACCATGACTATTTGTCAACAAATTTATGTCATTTTTTTATGAAATCGATTAACAATGACTTAGAAAGGATGTAATAGGGGACTTTTCCAGAGGACAACAATTTATATTTATTTGAATAAATCTTATGAACAAATACAGATTTACATCAACCTTTTAACCGGCAGGTTTCGTTTTTTCAACGGACTCAATTCTAAATTACTCGGCAAAATCCTCCCCTTATGAGACTTTACCAACGAATAATAATTGTTCATCTTATAGTATAAACAATTTTATTCCAATATCCGCGATTTCGTCATTTTCCAAGAGTTTGATATCGTTTTAATTAAAATTCAAATTAAATTTAAACATTTCAAATTTCACTGTCCATGGTGGCATTAGCAGGGGTGCTTGTGCTTTCGGATATAATGGTCTTTCAATCTTTTTTCGTGCATCCCTCATAGTACCTAAAAAAAATCCACATAAACCAGTGAAAAATACAGGTATATCAAGTCTTCATTTGTAACGTATCATTTGTCCAGTTTTTTTTAAACAACATTTGTACTCGAATTAAGGACGTTGGATAAAGAGGACTTAGAAACTGTTTTGGTTGCCCCCAATTATCAATACGGCCCTGCCCCTATATTTATTTTCGGAAGTAGATTGTAGGATGAATAGACACAACTCACTAAGTATTCGGGGTCTGATGAAATCCTGGAATCCATGTAATGAAAAATACATCGCGTTTTTCATTCGAAAATGAATACCTTGATAGAAAATATTCATTTTCTGAAACGTTGAAAGCAACTTCGAGCAGACGATTGCCGAGAAAGAGATGGCGAGTGTCAAACACACTTGACTTTAGTCATATTTTACAGGCACAACACTGATACTCAATAAAAAAAACGCACTGTAAAGAGTCCTCCTCAAACTTAATTTTACAATTATGAAGCGAATTTCGTGATTCAATGCACAACAAAAGTGAAAAATACTTCCAACTCTTTTGAGTACTAGGCGGCGGAAGATGGCAGACGAAGAGGCAGAAGAAGCCAATTGAGCAGCGCGTTCACAAGGCCCTAGCGGTCTCTTTTTGTACTAAAATAATAAAATCGGAGATTACACAGAGAATCGCGGTCGGCAATTTATCATTTTCCAAAAAAATAACTGTCGGAATATAAAAATAAAAACTAAGAATTTTCGGCAAAAACATGCATTCTGAAATTATTTTTTGCAGAAATACAAAGATAAAATACTATTTATAAAGTTGTATAATAAGTTCACAAGTCACTTTCATTTATGAATAAATAAGTTTACCAACCTTGCGAAATTATTTGTTTCCAAATTAACAAGTCCATTTCTTATATACAAATAAATTCCCTGCGTTGTCAAATTATTTATTGCTAACTTCATGATTCACTTTCCTTTATACATAAATAAATTTACCAGCTTTGCAAAATTATTTCTTCCCAAATTCACAAGTCGATTTCTTATAAAGAAATAAATTCCCTAATTGTCAAATTATTTATTGTTGACTTCACAAGTCTCTTTCTTGTAAATAAATAACAAAATTCTCTGAGTTTTCAAATTATTTATACATAGATTCACAAGCCTATTTCCTTCATAAATAAATAAACTTACCAACTTCGCGAAATTATTTATTTTCATATTCATAAGTGTTTGTCCATTATGAATAAATAAATAAATAAATAAATAAATAAATATATATATATATATATATATAAATGAATTCACAAGCCTATTTCCTTTATGAATGAATAAGTTAACAAATCTTGTGAAATTATTTACTTATAAATTGACAAGTCTCTTTCTGTATATCTCTGTCTGTCTAATATGATAGAAAGAAAAGTTCAATCATTTTGGAATAGCGCTATTCAATGCCTCTCCGCATGAACCTAACACCTATTTGATTGTATAGGTCATGTTGCTAGAAAATAATTCCCGTTGACAAAAGCCGATAATTTAGCACGTGCCACATATCTAACTCGCAGGACCGTATTATTTATGAACCTGTGAATAAATAAATAAATAATTTTATATTTCAGTATAATTATTCATTTGCGAGTGGGCAATAGAGACTATATTTGTAATAAATAATATCACTTCATAAATAATATTTTATCTTTGTATTTCTGCAAAAAATAAGTTCACGATGCATGTTTATGACGGAAATTGTTACTTTTTATCTTTATATTCCGATAATTAGTTTTGGGGAAAAAGATGAATGACCGACCGCGATTCTCTGGGCATTCTGCAATTTTATTATTTTAGTATAAAAAGTGACCGCTACCGGCCTTGTAAACGCGCTGCTAGATCGGCTTTTCCTGCTTCATCATATGTTATCTTCCGTCGCGTAGTTCTCAAAAAAATTGAAAGTATTTTTCACTTTTGCTTCGCGAAATCGCGAAATGAGCTTCATAATTGTAATGTTTAGTTTGTGGAAGGACTCTATACAGCGCGCTTTTCATTTAGTGTCATTGGTGTGCCTGTAAAATATGATTGAAGTCAAGTGTGTTTTACACTCGCCATCTCTTTCTCGGGAATTGTCTGCTCGGTCTTGACTTCAGAGTTCCAGAAAATGAATATTTTCTACCAAAATATTCAAGCAGAAAGAGGTGTGACTCGGGAAAGTATCCCTCATTTTTTGAGATTTTCTTTGCTTCTTGTGCTAGTGTATGTCCCGATATTTGAATCTTTTTTGATAAAAACACGCAAACTTGTTCTCAAATATTCACGAAGAGAAAACGATTGACAATCGTTGAACTTTTACTCATTCGTCGCAAAGCTATATGCTTATTACTATTTCTGTTATGTTGGATAGACCCTCCCAATTTATTGTACTTTTTTGTTGAAGTTGTTTCAATGTTTCTTCACAACGAAATTTTCACTCAACGTGAGATCAGTGTCTTGTATTGGGATTTATGAAACAATCACAAAACGGGAAAAATGGCTAATCAGGAAGCCTTAATTGTCGTGTAATTCAGCTTGTGAGCTTACTGTGCTTGATATCTGCAATCGATATTTCAATCTTTCTTGATAACAACATTTTTTCTCGATGTAAGATCAGTGTTTCTCATTTTAATTCGGAGATTTGTACTAGCATAATCTTGAAGAGAAAGCAATTCACAATCGACATCATTGAGTGCTTTGCTCTTTTTTAAATGATTTTCTTTCGGTTCCTGATTTTTCCTAGCCTAAAAAACTTAGTTTTTTGTAGCATTTAGTGTTATATGAATCACAAATCATTTGTTTTGGACGTTCAAGTGTAATCTTAAGCTTTAGCGTACTATTTCATAGTAGCAAAGTTACGTGGCTTATGTCTTTTTTGCTTTAACTACTAATTTTAGTTTAGTATTTTCAAGTATTGAATTTATACTTATGTATCACTAAAAACCACAGATATGAAATCTTTCAAGGTACAAAGTGAGCAATTAGCAGATTTGTTGATAGGTTCAAGTTCTAAAACTTTTGAAGTGCTTTCAAATTATTTAAAACAGAAGTATGATTTCTCTAAAAATTTACAGGAATCAGTTAGTGTCAAACTCTCCCGATTTTTCGTATCAACGTCTTGTTAAAAATGGAAAGCGGCGTTTTGTAATGAAAATACATAACCGCTACAAAATAAATCGTGATTAGATTCTGACTTTTAGTTACTTATTTTCAACTTCAAAAAAACAAACAACCACGAAAAATGCTCAGAAGGAACGAAAAGAAGAAGAAATGAAGCATTGAAACAATCGATAATAGCAGAAGAAAATGATTTGATTTCAAATTTGCAAACCTAATGTTACAGTGACGACACAAATCGAGAATGTGGATCACTGTAGTGATAATGAGGCCCTTGCTCTAATCACCGATTTAAACTCGACCAAATTTAAGTATAAGCTTCTGAGAAAGCGTTTTAAGGAGAAAAATGTTGACATTCTTCCTCTCTACAAACATGTTACGGATGTTAAGGAGAGATGCTGCCTATCAGACTCAGCAGTTTAAATTAGTGAAACAGGGGGCTCTATCCACTTACAGAAACTTCGTGATCATTTTCTCAAAGATTGTTGAAAGTTGATAGTACTAAATCATCTAAGCATTGTAGGAAATCAAGATTGAAATAGAAATATGGCTGCGATGGCACATGCGGACTTAACGCATACAAGCAAAAATTTAAAAATGAAGAATATTCGGATGAGAGTCTCTTCTTGGCATCCATAGTTTCTATTTGTCTCAAATTTTCTCAAGATTCATCGTCCACGCCAATCGAAATCTGGAAAAATCCTGGAGCTTCTTCGCCGAAATATTGTCTGCCTTTAATGTATGACTATGCAAAGGAAACAGGAGACAATATTTTCTTTGAGATACAAAATATTAAGAAACAAATAAGATGAGTAAAGTCAAGAGAAGTTACAGTTAACGACATAACTTGTTGTATTGAGCACGAATCACTTTGTACTATGGTGGACGGAAAAGGGTGCAAAGTGATCACTGGAACATCTTGTTTGTGTAAAATTTCATGTTTTTAAGTGAAATGTATTTATTTCTATTTCGGGGTTTTTCGGAGGTGTCGTCACTAAATCCCAAGGCTACATTTTACATAAATCTCGTAAAAAAAGAAATACCTAAAAAGCAAATGAGATAAATGAAAACTCATTACTTCGTTTCCACCTTGATTATGAAATCAGTGATTTAGTCCCTCAAGAGGAAATTATGAAATAAAATAATACCATTAATGCACGTTTGCTCCAAAAAGTGGTACCACAGATTCAAGGTTGTATAAATTTTATTGTAAAATAAGAAAATCTTCTTGATTTTTCTGGCAAGCCTCAGTCTGATAATCATCGCCGTTGCCAGAAAAATCGGTGCTGCAAACCTTTAGAAAATTTAAAACAGTTGAACAAATTCTTACAAGCCACAATGCGAGCGAACTAACATTGCAGAAGGAAAGATATTAGTGGATTCCAATAGGTTTAAAATGCTTAGCAAATGAAATTTGTGCGAGCCTGGTGACGGGCAAACCAATCACAAGGAAAGTTTTCAATTGAATTGCTAGGCACCTAGCTACAAATGTAAAAAAAATGAGAGGGCAAGTATTATCATCATCCACAGAACCTTACGAGTCACAATGCGGGTGATCCAACATTGCAGAAGGACAGATCATCGTGGATTCCGATAGCTTCGAAATGGTTAGCAAATGAATCTTGGGCGAGCCAAGTGACGGGAGAACCAATCACAAAGAAAGCTTTGAATTTAATTGCTAATCACCTAGCTGCTATAATTCTCACTAAGTTAGATATTTGTTAGAAGAAAAGTCATTTATGTAAACAAAATTTTCATGTTCTTTCTTTTTCACTAAATTGACTTCACATTCGCCATCCTTGGACGGTAGAGAAGTTGCCGTTAAAATAATTAAGTGACACTCATGACAGGCGGCTAGTACCTGACGTAACCTGAAACGAGACCGCTCTCCTCAGGAGTATAAACCTTGAACGACCTCGTCAAAACGAGCGTCGAGACCGGAGTGATGAACCGTGTGGGAGTTGTGGGACCCGTCTTCCGTTCCACTGGCTCTCTGTGTCAATTACGCGTGCTTTGCCGTGATTGGCTGGCAGTCCCCACTCTGCTCGATAGAAAAGGTACTTTCTCCTGTTTACTTTCTGGGATATTCGTAGCGCGAAGTGACTTTCTAACGGGTGGTATTGCCTGCGCAGTGTAAGAACTTTTGTATATTTGGGAGAGGTAGACATGTCCATTCTTTGCACCCTGTAGGACAAGCCTACACGCTACATTCGATTGTTTGTACCATTTGTGAAGCGAAGCCTAGCTAAATGGATCACTCGCAAGACATCCAACGTAGAGCAAAAAATGCATCTGTCTTCCAGTACGGTTTACAGATTTTACATGTATGGATTCGGTCCATGAAGTGTATGCTGCACATAGCTTACTGACTCCTAATCAAAAAGTGGGCATGCAGATCGGACTACGATAAGGCTCTAATTAATGAGAGAAAGATGCATATTCAGCGTGAAATTCGCAAGCAGTTGGGTCTGCTCGTAGATACTTCCAAACAAGGAGCTGGTTCTCCTTTTTATAATTTAGAGTCCAAGGAGTCAAAGGAGTTCACAGGGAGCGGCTGGTTTTTCAAACGATGGTGACAAAGACAGAAGGTTATTCGAGAATTACAAGACAATATCGAAAATAAATGGCCTCAACGAAGAGCTGTTTAAGAATGAACGTAATTTTGCAAACGCTGACATGTGGTAAAGCTATTGATGTTGAACTACTTCGTCTGAAAACTAAAGCATTTGCAGACTTTATGTTTAAGAGTAGTGGAGACCGGGGCTGCTTGGCCAACTTTTTACGTACGAATTTATTTTGACTTCTCTTTTGAATTGAATAAAATTTAGTTTACACTATATGAAAGTGCATACCCTTGGCTTGTACTGTGAATTTTTCCACGCATTTATATTTATTTTTCAAAGATGACAGATTTTTAAAAGTGATGAGACGGATTGGCCAACCTGCTCCGAGTACGGGGCAGGTTGGTCAAGTGGGTGGGGCAGGTTGGTCAATTTGAGGATAAATAGTATAACATTCAACAATGAAAAGGAGTGTCAACAAAAATAACATCTTATGTTTTTCGACGCATTTCGAAGTTGTTTTTCGTTTTTGCTTGTTTCATTCTCAGCCTGCGGAGCTGATTTGACTGGCGAGTCTGTCAAATCTGCGCTTTTCCGGGATTTTCGCCCTTTTTTCTTTATTGTCCTTGGTCCAGCTTTTGGGAAAGGCCTTATGTGTTCCAAAAAAATGTTTGCGTCTTCACTTTTGCCTTTTTTATGACTCATGCCGAGTTGGATTTCGTTTTCAGAATTGGGACGGTCAATTTGGACTTAGTTTTCAGGATTTGGGCGATCAGTTGAAAATGCAAGCAAAAATTCGAAAAAAACAAATTTGCCGGTTGAAAATTGACAAACATCTGCTTTTGTCTACCAAATTTATTTGAATAAATATCAAATGTTGTCGCCTGACAAAGTCTTCTAATGAATAAGGTCCTTTTCAAGGCATTGTTAGCTAATTTCATAGAAAATCGACATCAATTTGTTGACAAGTAGTCAAGTTTTGAACGTGTTTATACAATCTTTTATAAAATGAACAGCTATTGTCCGTTGATAAGGCATCATAGGGGAAATATTTCGCTGAATACCTTACAACTGATTCCGTTGAAAAAACTTAATCTCCCGGGTAAGAATTGACGAAAATCTGTATTTGTTTATCCAATTTATTCAAATAAATATCAAAATGTTGTCGCCTGACAAAGTTTCTTAATAAATAAAGTCCTTTCTGAGTCATTTTTAGTCGATTTCGTAAAAAAATGACATCAATTTGTTGGTAAGTACCCAAGTTGTGCATTTCTTCATAAAATTTCTTATAAAATAAACAATTATTGTTCGCTGATAAGGTGTCATAAGAGAAAGGTTTTGCCAAGTAATTTGAAATTGGTTCCGCTGAAAAACGTAATTTTCCGGGTGAAAATTGACAAAAATCTGTATTTGTTTATCAAATTTATTTAAATAGTTAACACTTGCGGTCAGGTTTCAAAACATTGTACATATTATCTGTTGCCGACAAATATTTAATTAATTCTGTTAAAGGAACGAAGTCTCTAGTCCGCGAAATGACTAAGATATGCATTTGTATAATAAAATTTATTTATAATATCAACAATTACTCTGGATTTTGAAAAATGGATATGAGGCATTGTTTTTACGTATACCTCGAAAAAAACGCTTAAATCGGATCAAAATTGTAAGCTCTAGACTAATTTGTCCGCAAAAACTTGTTTTGCCCCACTAGGCGACGGATAGTGTCGGACCAGTAACCGACTGACCTATTGAAAATTAGCCTTGACTTTAAAGGGTGATAGCGCTGTCCAGAGTATATATTTGAATATTGAAAAAAAAACCATTGGAAAGCGTATAAAAATTCTGCGTTAAATGAGCCCTAGCTGAAGTAACCTGGTATCGTGGGTATTGAATTATCACTTGCGAAAGACAGAAATAAAATTCCGATTTTTAAGGGATTTTTTACTTCAGTTTCAACTCTTGGCAGGAGTATGTTCGCCCTTAATTCGTCAACTTAGAAATTTTTGGACACATGAGCCATTCAAATTAAACTTTGGCGTGAAATTTAATTATATTGTTTCATGTAACTTACCGCAGATGTAAGCACCGAAAAAGTAGAAGTGAATTTTTGTTGCGGGTAATTTTCTAGTGGAAAAATTTGAATTTTTTTGCATCCAAACAGAAGAAGATAAAATATAGTTGGCGCGGTAACCATATCCAATGTGACAGGTAAATCTCAGCACGTGAATTTCTGTTCCAGGTAAAAATTACTATGAGATCGGGGTAAAGTGAGTAAAATCGCGTGAATTCAAATTTTAATCGATTACCATGAATTTAGTATAGGTTAATTTTTCGAAACATCAAATGTTGTGAATTAAATTAAATGTTGTTACGCTCACCCAAAACCTGCCTGTAAGTTATTTGACAGTCACTACTGTAAACAAAGTAGCAGAAAAGATAAGAATTACAAATCGTAAGGCTGTTGTTGATGATAAAATTTTTAATGAATTTGCTTTTAAGCTGGGCTACATGCTGAATAACTGAATATTCTTTGAGTGTTCTTGCTTCATGTCACAAAATGTACGTCTGCTTTATATTTCAATTTTTTAAATATAATATAATAAAGAAATGTATATAATATTTTTGAATATATATATA
>JAUMHM010077853.1:0-13781 GCA_032362435.1 Melikaiella ostensackeni
CCTCATCTACTCCTTACAGATGGGAATTGAATTTCTCTTCCCAAGCAGACTTTGAGTTCGGACCTGGCAGCGGTGGGGAGGCCTAGAACTCCCGCAGGTAGTGACGACTTGGAGATCGGAGCGATGAAACCCATATAGGGGATCCAGTTCTTGGTTATTAAGGTAAATAGCACCTGTGGCAGTTTGACTAAGCATCTAGCCTCATTTAGCCCTCAATCCAAGGTGTTAACCACCGTGCTCAAGGATGGATGGTACCAGGGTGTGATTCCTAAGATGGTCTCCTGGAGGACCGGGCGACCTCCCAGTGTAAAAATGCCTTACAACTACAAGCGGGGCAATGTAGTGGCGGACGTTTATTTCTCGAGCTATTCGTGGGATCAAGAGTGGATCAAAAAGAAAATAAAACAAATAAAGAAGGGGAGTCTTCATCGATCCCTTTGGACAAGACTTTCTCAGTTTGCGGAATGGATACACCTGAAAGAGCTCAATTGTATACTCTAGAACAGCAAAGTGGGGATGCAGTCCCGGGTGGATCTTCCGGCGAGGCAGGGAGCAAGGTCTTAGATGAACTTGCAAGCGATGCCAGCGGCAGGGATCCAGCTCTGACAGCCTAACTACGGAAGAAGAAATATTCGGGTGTAGCCAGAAACAGGTACAATCGCCTCCAGAACAACTTGGAAGGCATCGCGACTCCCCAGATGGGTACCCCTAAGAGGGCACGTTCGGACGGCAGCGCTCCGAAAGATCTCAGAGGTGTTAAGAGGTTGCCGGGCAAAGACCCTGCTGCCTCTTACAAAGAGGCTCTTCAAAGCCATCTGAAAATGGCCGTCGGCGTTGAGTGATTCTCCGAAGTCAAACTCAATAACGACCAGGCTACACCAGGTGAGGCTGCATTAAAGAGAAGAGTTCGACCAGGAGAGGTGATTCCAAGACTTGAAGATTGCCGCTCCAAAAACAAGGCCTTCATCGTCGTATGCTCGGATAAAGTTTCCAGGGCATAGCTCATTGAAGCCGCGAAGGAGCTGTATCCATGAGAGGAAGTCAGGATGAAGGTCATAGATAGTAAGGACCTCCCTAAACCGGTCAAAGTAATGACCTTGATATCTCGGACTTCCGTTGGACTGGTGGCCGCCTTGAAGAGATTGACAGTCCAGAATCCAACCTCAAAGACGGAGGAATGGAATGTGATTGACGTTTTGCGGAGAGCCTAGATACCTGGGACCTCCGTGGAATCGGTGGCCGCCTTGAAGAGATTGACAGTCCAGAATCTAACCTTAAAGATGGAGGATTGGGAAGTGATTGACGTCAAGGCGGAGAATAATGTGGCAAAATTAATATTCTGTATCGACGACGCTGCGGTCGAGGCTCTTAGAAGACTCGAGTGCAGGCCATGCTATGGTTTGAAGAGGATCAATTTAAAAATCCTCAACAAAGGAAACCCGAGCGACAAACCTGCAAAAATGTCCCCGGAAAAAAGCAGGAGAATAAAATGGGTGGCATAAAATGGCTAAGGCAGCGTCTGCAATCTTAAGCAGACGTCTGAAAGCGAAACATCAGCTTTTGCCCTTATTCGAAAACCCTGGTGATACAAGGCAGACGTTAAAGGCATCAGTCAGAAGAGCGGTTCTGTTATATACTGTAAGACAGACGAGATACCTAGGACAGCAGTATTTGTCAGAGTTTATTTTATTTTAGCGGTACTTTATTTTAGCGGCGTTTGTCAGAATTTATCCCTTATCATTTATCAGCCCTTGGTGATATGTTCAGCATTGGATGCGATGCCAATACGCATCACTCACTATGGGGCAGTAAGGGCATCAAGAACAGAGGTGAGTCTTTATTAGATCATCTTATGACAACCGATTTAACCTTTTGGAATCGCTGTAATTCTCTCATCTTTGTGACTGTAATATGTCGGAAGGTAATCAACCAAAGTTTATGCTCAATATGTTTGAGTGATCAGTTTAAGAGATGGGATGTATCGCACGAGACGTCTTCATCTCATCACAGGCATATATATTTCTCCCTGAAAGTAGATAGATGCGATCTTGAGAGGTACAGGAACCCATGAGTAACGAACTGAGATGGTTATAAAAATAACATCAGTGGCCCCCTTGAAGCTGCAACGAGGAGGATCGGGTCTATCGAGCAGATAGAATTTGCGGTAGAGATTGTCCGCAGAGATTGTCGCGTGAAGATTGTTATTGAAAGATATAACAACGAGATACAAACTGCAAAGAGGGACTCGTGGAGGGGGTATTGTCAGGGTATAGAAAGCATACATGAGACCGCAAGACTCCAGACAACCTTAAGAGGTAACTTGTCATGTCCACTGAGGGCATTAATGTTATCATCGGGCGACATGACCGAGACAGTCAATTCGATATTGGAGCACCTGATGGATGTCCATTTTCTGGGGTCGATGCTGGACCAAACGCCGGAGGGGGGAGCCTCTGAGCTATACTGGATCAGTTGAGCCAACTAACAGAACCAGGGGTAAACACTGGAAGGTTGCTAGTCGAATAGTAACGTACTAGAAAATCAGGTGGGTTGGTATAGTATATTATGCACCAAGGATTTTACCCGAACTTTTACTCCGAGCATGATGTTTACAAGACGAGTAGTTGAATTGCGTGCCTGCAGCGCACGCAATTCAACTGCTCGTTCTGTAGACATCATACTCAGAGCAAACGTTCGGGTAGCTTCCGAGGTGCATACGTTACTTTATTCCCAATAAGTATGTTTAGATTGAGTTATGCCGTCTGAGAAAAACGCATAATGTGGTCATTTAGCGAATCGGCGCAAGCGTATCCCCCGAAGATTAAATATAACTTCAGCGTCCATGTTGAAAGGCAATTCGTCTGTGTACGGATCTGCATAAAAATATTAGGCTCGATTTCAGCCAAGAAGTGCAGCATTTGTCAACTGATCTCTTAAAAGTCCTATTTTGAGGTCATTGAACAGCTCTTTATTCCCCTGCGGACCATCAATAGGCCCTCTCCACCCCCCAACACCCGCCGTTCGATAAATGTGTATATTATGCGTCCTTCCCAGGGGGCGTTACTCGCTCTATACGCGCTTGCTGGGAATAAATCAATTTAACCCATTCAAGACCGCAGGAGATGACGAGATCTTCCCTGTGTTGTTACAGGAAGAATTGAAATTCTCAGAGGAGCCATTGTGTAGAATGTTTAGAGCGTGTTTATAAATGGGATATACCCTCGGGGCTTGAAGGAGGGTTAAGGCAATATTTATTCCTAAGCCTGTCAGGTTGACCTATTATGAAGCCAAATCCTTTAGACTAACTAGCCTAAGATCATTTATGTTGGAAACGCTAGAAAAACTAGTGGACGTTTATATGAAGGAGGAAAGTCTATTGGAGAAACCAATTCATAGTAATTAGTTTGTTTTACAAAAAGGCAAATCTATGATTGATGTGGAACATGCATTCACTAGTCGCGTCCAGAGAATATTGCAAAGAGGTGGAATAGCGGTGGTCGAACTTTTAGATATAGGGGGCGCATTTAGCAACACCCCTATAGCCTATATCTATGATGCTACAGACGGATATGAAGTTAGTACTACCTTGTATGAGTATCTGTAGATGACCTAGTAATCCTTGTGGAGGGAAAACATGAGGGCACATTAGTTGAACTCACGCAAAAGGCACTCAAAATGGTTGAGAGATGGTGTATCGATCGCGGCCTATCCGTTAATCCGGATATGACAGTACTTATGGTTTTCACGAGGAGGAGAAAACTCCCGGACCTCAGAAAACCCGAGTTCTATGGCAAATTAGTGGAGTTTCCGAGATCGGCGAAATATTTGGGAGTCATATATGACTTCAAGCTGACCTGGAAGTGCCACGTCGATATGGTAGTTGAGAAGGACAAAATGACCTTTTGGACCTGTGAAGGTGCTATGGAGAAAACTTGGGGACTGAAATCTGAGGTGATGTCCTGGTTATATACAATAATAGTCAAACCAATAATTACATATGCTCCATTGATATGGGATCAAGGACGGAAGTAATTCCCTGAAAAATACAACTGCAAAGCCTACAGAGAGTATTTTTTTCAGCGATCTTCGGCTAATGAGGTCTTAACCAAATGCATCATTGGATGTACTATTGGGCTCGCCACTATTGAACTGCTTGAAAAGAAACAGGCGTCGATGGAGGCGTATAGACTAATGGTGAAGAGCCCTAAAAGGGCGGTTGAGTTGACACACTTGAGTAGATCTCGAAGAAATCCTCTTTGTGAAGAGCACGTCTCTGACGTGGAACCTGACTGTATGGTCATGAAACTCTCGCTCTTGTGAATCTTCCAAAAAGGGAAATATGGCATGATGAGCGAAGTGGAGAAGCATTATTTAAACCGTGAGGACTCATCTGGTACACAAATGGATTCAAGGACTCCCAGGGTACTGGAGCTGGAATCCATTGGAGAATACCTTAAGCTGACATTGCAATAGCGCTGGGCAAATTCCTCGCGCGGGCATATGAAGGCCAGCATAATATACATTTGTTCCGGTAGCCAGGCTGCACTTAAGGCTCTTGAATCACAAGAGTCTACTTTCCAATAAGTATGGAACTGCTTTCAGGTTCTCCCTCATGCATCGGTAGACAACTGGATCAAACTGATCTGGGTGCCCGGTCATGAAGACATCATGGGAAACGAGAAGGCGGATAAATTGGCCAAGAAGGGAGCTTCAATGCCCCTCATTGGACCTGAGCCCTACTGTGGTGTATCACATGCCGTTTCCAGGGAAGCGGTCGAGGAGTAGATTCGAGTCGTACGTGCGAGGCAATGGGAGGAAATACAGGAACTGATGCACTCGAAGAGGTACATTAAGTTGACATATTAAAGGAGCTCTAAAGATCTCATGGATCTGGAAAGGAGACAGCTAAAGGTTGTGGTGGAGTTATTAACTGGCCACTGCAACTTGAACAAACATTTACACACAATGGGGCTTGAGGTCGAACCTAGGTGTCGCAAATATGGTCACTCGGAGGAAACAGCGCATCGCATATGAGTACTGTATGAATGTGAATGTATGAAAAGTTTGATGAAATCCCCTATGGAGCAATATACGCCCTCATGGCGAAAACGTCTCTGATGGGCCATGTTTAATAAATGAGCAAGGAACAACAGGTTTTACCGCAGTACTTTGAGTCTTTTAATAGCGATGCCTGAATAATAATAATGATACGCGAATATGAATCCACTGATGCAGCTTTTGTTTGTACATGCATTTTCCACAAGATCCTTCTTCAAACAAAATTCATTTTTAAAATAGATCTAATCTATAGAGTAATTTTCTCGTTTATACATGGTGACAGAGCAAGGCTAGCAAATTACATTGAACTGTACATGAAGTGTTTTATTATCGCGAAGTTTAAATGGGATGATTTGCATTTGACCCTCGAGATAGCTTTACCACCTTTGGTTACAATCAAGATATATTTGATATTTAAATTCCAAAGTATATAGTAAATTACGTCTACCGAGAAAAAAGCAGATCAATGATCATGTTTTCGGATGTCAAAATCAAGTTTACCATCTATTTGATAAGTTTCATCATTATAGCTTATGGAGGAGTTCACGAATCCAAATAGATCAATCATTTCGCCAAGTACATCAAGAAAGATGCTTTAATTCCTCAAACTGTGTTCATGATCAACAAATACATTGACATCAGTTTAAAGAATGCCACTGTTTTCAGAAATGATATTCTTGAGCAGGAGCAAGTTTCGCAAGATCTTCAATCCACCACTTTGTTCATCGTGATTCTGTTTCTAAAAAACAACCTGAAAAACTCATCGTTTTCTGAATCAACAAAATTTCTGACTGACATATCAGCTCATCGAACAAGATCAAAGTGTTTGATGATCGTTTTCCCCGAAAAGGAAGGACTCACCTTTAAGAAAGTCTCACAGAAGACGTGGTCAAAGAATTTCATGGATTTCACGTTCCTCGAGGTAATCGAAAAAAGAACAAAGAATAATTATCCGTCCTGGAAATATATTGGAAACATCACTAAGGTGCATCCCTTAAATCCCTTCACTGGTATCTATGCAAGGGAAAACTACGGAGAAGAAGTCAAGCTATTTCCCGATATATTGCGGGATCTAAACGGCCTCCAAATGAAGGTACAACTGGTCTGTGATAGATACAATACAACCAATGTTGGGATTTACAACACCCCGAGAACCTCAAAGATCGGGTGAAAGAATTGTGTTTGCCACTATCCTGATCGCATTTTCGATATTATCTTCCATTCTATTCGCGGCAATAACAGACATTCAAAACATAAAGGATGCAGATGTGGTAATTGATACATTAGAAGATCTGAATCTAGTTCCAATTATTCCGGAGTTATTTTATGATATATTGAAGACAGAAAGTGATCACATCAAGGAAACTTTGTTGAACAAGTACAGTATTGATGTTAGTAGTGAAGAATGCATAGGAATGCTATTAAGCGACAAGAGGGTTGCTTGCATAGAGAGAGAAAGCAAGTTTGAACTAATCATTCAAAACCACCTAGTTGAAGATGGTCTACCTGTGAAGAAACTCGTCAAAGAAACCTTTGGCCGTTATAAAAGGGGTATACTATTTGAAAAGAATTTAGCGTTTGTTCGAACAGCTGACAAGATTTTGATGAAGCTACTGGAGTCCGGTCTTAATAATCACTCGCAAGAAACTCTATCGTCTCGATTATTAGAATCAGAAGAATCAATAATGAAGGAGAAACAAGAATCTGCACGTCTGATTATTCTACCGCTGATCGTTGTGGCTTCTGGATTGAACTTTTCCTTGTAGTTCTTATGATCGAATTGCTAAGGGACATCGAGAAACCGGCATTTAGACGAGTTGCATTCATTCGGCCAGGGAGTGGCTTCTGAGCTAATAGCCAAAGCAGAAAAAATAAAAAATAAAATTGATTGCAGATATATTTTTGAAGTATTGGAAATTAGCTGTATTTCGGCCAAAGTTTAAACAAGGTTAGAAGAGGCTTTAATGTCACGATAACTGCAGTACGAAATGAAACATTGTAGCAAAAATCGGAGTAGTATAAAAAAAAACCTAAATAAAATTTTGTCCTTGCTCTTAAGTTATCCTCCTGGGCGGAAAAGTTGTGCATAGTGGAAAAAAATATGCACAATTTCTTCCACTATGCATAACACTTCTGTCTGGGCTTCTTTAACATCATAAATTACTATGAACAAATGACAACTTATTTGCTGAAACGTGTTAGTCTTATGAAAAATTCCGCAAGAGTAGAAGGAGAGACCTGGAAATTCATTAGGATAGAAGTGGAAGAGTAGAGAGACTTCTTTAAAAGGTCGTTTATGGTGTCGGACCAGAGAAATGTGAATGACTGGGCCAGAGAAAGGAGGAGGGTGTTTGAGGGGACTTGGGGAAGAGAAAATGGAGATTCAATTCAAGAAGCTAAAGAGGGAAAAAGAGGCAGACAGGGATGGGATAGATAATGAAGCATGTCCCTAAGGCGAAGGAGAGCTGAAGTGAAAATTAATGGAAGTTATTCAGAAAATATGGAAAAGTGAAGGGTTCCCGCAGGAGTGGAGGAAGGGAGTCATTCATACGCTTACGCGAGATAGGGGACAGGGAATAAACTGAAAACTATAGGGGGACAACACTGTTGAATTTGGCCCATAAGGCCAATGCAATGGGGCTTGCTGAAAGGCTAATGCAAGAGGTGGAAGGAAAGGAATATTGCCAGAAGCGCAATCAAGCTTTGGAGCAGGCAGCAGCACTCAGAACAATATATACTATATGTCCTGCAACGTGTAGCAGATGGGGAACTATTTGAGAGAGGTAAGGTGTGCGCGTTTTTCGTGGACCTCAAGGGGGCGTTCCCATTGGCGCATAGAGGAGTTCTTTGGAAAGAAATGAAGAAAAGAGGGTTGAGCAGAGGAATAATAAGAAGAATAAGAGGAGTATGAACATGTCAGAGTTTCTCAGGAGTGCACATGCGAAGTTTGGTGATGATTCATGCTCGTGTTTGCATCTGATGCGATTAAATATCGACACACATTCAAGTTTATATATATATAACTTCTTTAAAAAGAAATGATGAAAGTGTTGATTTGAAATACTCCTTTTGGGCTTAAATTCTACGTTTTTATAGGTACTTTAACGAACCATATGACACATAGCGAAATTTAAAATGGTGGATCCAATATGGCGGCTGTATGTCGACAATAATGCACCCTGCAACTAAATTTTTTCAAATCGGCCTGGAAACAGTTACTCGGTAGTTTTTGAGGTCGCTGATTACGATTATGTAGTCAGAATATCGGAATCCAAGATTGCGAATCCAGTATGGCGGATTTATGCCAAGCAACCCAGCATTCAGTGACTCAAATTGTTCAAATCGGCTTGTAAATGATTGCTGGAAGGTTTTCGAGGTCGCTGACTGCGATTCTTCACTTGTTCTCCCTGAAGAAACGATTGAGGATCACTAAGACCGAAGTTCACTTGTTCTCTCTGTAAAAACGACTGAGGATCATGAAGGCAAATCCAACTGAGAATCGCAGAGGCGGAGCATCACTTTTTCTCCCATGAAGGGTAACTGAGGATCATAGAGTCAGAGCTTCACTTGTTTTCTTTAAAGAAATAATTGGCGATCACAAAGACTGAGCTCCACTTGATCTCACTAGAAAAACAACTGAGGATCGTGGAGACAGAGCTCCACTTGTTCTTTCGCAAGGAGTAACTGAGCAATGCAGAGCCCGAGCTCCACTTGTTTCCTGTAAAAAATATAATCAAGGAACACTAAGACCGAGCTTCGCTTGTTCTCACTAGAAAAACAACTGAGGATCTTGAGGGCAGAGCTTCAATTGTTCATTCGCAAGGAGCAATTGAGGATCGCAGAAGCAGAGATTCGCTTTTCCACTTTCGCGAGTTAATATATTTCCCTCCATCCTTAAGTCTATATCGGTTCAGAGCACGGAAATCTGGATTATTTATATTCGCTTAGCTCCACCCTTGGTGTCTGAAATGTTTATGTGAATAGTTTTTTTCAGAGATTTACGTTTAATCAGATCGTTGCGGCACTACGTTTGGAATCAGTTACTTTCAGAACTACAGTTTCATTTAGTGATTTGACCTTTATTAAGATTGTATTCCACGAAGTCTTAATAAATTCAAGTTTTTCATCAGTTTAGTATTCAGTATGCCTAATACAAGCGACGAACACCGCGATAGATGCTGCAATCCTTTCCAAAATTTTGGTCTTACGGGCCACAGAGGCGAAGATTTGAGATTAATATCGAAATATTTCAAACGAAAATTTCCGGATCTTCCTGATAATGCTAAAATTTGTGTCCATTGCAGAAGGGCTAAAATTTGTATCAATTGCAGAAAGGCCAAAAATGAAAATCGTGATGTAGATTCTCAAACATCTTCTAATTTATCGGATGTTAGTCAAAATGAGGTTGATGAGGATCAAAATGAATTTTTTAGTTCTGATTGTTCAATACCGTCTAAAGTTAATCATACCGCAATAGTTTTTTTCACAAAGAGAAACTGAATTAGAAGACATGTTAAGTGGATTGAAAGAGAAATTTTCTACATTACAGATTAATGATGCGAACAGTAGAATTATGCCCGGCCAGAAAAATGTTGTTTCTGTGAAGACAGATGAAGACCGCTGTTTGATGCAGAAACGTCTCCTCTCATTCGATTTGAGAGGACTCTACAATAAGTATAAAAAACGTCACCCAGAATTTCCAGTGAGTTTCAGCAAATTCGCACAACTTCGTCCAAAACATTGCATTCTTGCTGGGCCCATCGGAATCCATTCCGTCTGCGTTTGCACAATTTATCAGAATGCTAAATTAATTTTGTATAATACTGACATTAGGCAACTCACCCAGAATTTGGAAAACCTGATAAGTGGTTATGAAGACTGCTTACAAGAAATCACTTGTAAGAATCGTGGTGTGTATGACGGTGAAAATCGTAATGAAAATTGCTTCTTTGACGAATGTGAAAAATGTCCAGGAATTGCGAGTTTTTCACAACTTCTACAACAATTATTTGAAAGGAGAAAACATCGATAATGTACAATTCAGTATCTGGACTGCGAGAGACAGGGCGCCTTTACAAACTCAAATACTCTCTACAACAGGCTTCGCAGAAGAATTCTGTAGTAAGTTATTGGTTCTAAAACCTCATTCTTTTATCTCCAAACAACAGTCGCAGTACTTTCAATCTAAGAAGAACAATCTGGATGAAGGTGAAATTCTCATTGAATTGGATTTCAATGAAAATTTCAAATACGTAGTTTAAGATGCATCATAAGCGTTTCATTTCAGTGAAAACCAATGTACTGTATTCCCTGTAGATATTACTTTAAGGAAAACTCAGAACTGAAACACAAGAGCATAGTATTTTTATCAGATAGCACACACCACGAACAGCTGCAGTTTATACATTCCAAAAAATGTTTATACCACATATGAAACGAAGTCTTCGCGTGGAGAAAATCATTCATTTCAGCGATAGTGCGAAACAACATTTCAAGAATAAGTTTAAGATGGTTGATCTCAATCATCATGAAGAAGACTTTGGTATCAAAGCTGATTGAAGTTTTTATGCAACTGCAAAGAGTGCATGCATGCGAAAACAGGGAAAAGAGCATCCAGATTTGCAAAGAAAAACAGCTGCAACAAAAATGATCCACCTGTTTTTCTGTGTAAAGGAAGAGTATCAGAGAATGATGGAAGAGCCTTAATAAGGAATGCGTGAAACAGAAAAAAGTGGGAGGATGAAAGGCAGATGAGTGGAGGTCAGAGAAGAACATTTTGTAAGGTTTGGAATAGCAGAGGAGGAAGTGAGAGAAAAGCATGGGGAAGGAAAAACGATTTATGAGCATGCAAATGAAACGGACAGGGTTAGACAGAAGCAATGAAGAGTAGAAAAAATCTGGGAGTCAAAGTAAAATGAAAAGTAGTGAGGAATAAAATGTAGATAAACACTATAAAAACTGGAAATAGGTTAAGTTTAAATTATTAAGATTTGAAGAAATAGCATAAGGACAGATGTTGTGATTTGACACACTTATACATATCTAATTGACCTGTATCTTTGCATACATATGTAGTTTTTAGTTGACCCTCCAACTGCCTCTTTCCCCCCTCAAGCGGAGTTCGAATTGAGGAATTAGTCAGCTCGAAATTAAGAGGGAAGAAACTGTGCGACAGCGATGCTTTAAATACAATTTATTGTAAAAAAGGAAAGCTTTTCTACTCGGCTGGCATTCGAGCCCGAGATATTTCATTTGCTAGACGTCTCCTCTATCAACTGAGCTACGGAGGGATCCAGCTAACCTTTTCTCACAGAAACCTTTACGCCTTTAACAATTTTTATCTGAGATTCTCATTTTAGCCATTCTGACCAGTTCTGACGGAAGTTTTTTTTTTACCATCAGCAAACCAGAAATCTATCGTACCAACCAAATTAACTAATTAAATCATAGGAATCTTAGTACGATAGATTTCAGAACATCGCATAGTTGACCCAGTAGTATATTCCTCACTAAAAATTATTTTAAAATGTGATGTAATAAAGACTGCTCATTTGAGAAAGACTGGAAAGCAGAAACTAAAATATATAATTTTTATTTATTCAAGAGAATGAAATACCTGACATAAATGCGAAGCTGTTCCAATAAAAAATGAAATCTTTCAATCTAGTTATATTTTTCACCGTGAGTGAAGTAACGTGCTGATATTGACAGAATGATTATATTTTTTTTCCGTCGACTGTAGGTGTTAGGATAAAGGCTACTTTTATTTAATTTTTTTACGAAGCAGTCTTCTTCTGTTTCAAGTGTTTTTTTTTCTACATGTAGAAAGATTTATATCTATGTAGTCAACTTAAAATCGACGGTGTGAAAGCACGAGGCATAGGTTCATTTTCACTTTATATGTAAATGGATGAAAGTCTTGTTGTTCCTATTTCTTTCCCTCCTCGAAATATATTTCACAATTACATTTAAAAATGTAACTCTCGAAAGTCAATCTAAAAATCACGTTATACAAAGTAAAATACGTAGAACATTAGTGTAGTAAAGCGCATTCCAGAAAAGTAGTTCACAAAATTTATTAAGAGATAGAGTTCAGAGTTCAGTCAAACGTCGACAAATGAAATTTATAACTTTGACAATCAAAACGAGTGAAGTGCATTATTTTATGCGCTTCGCCCAAAGATATTCTAAATAACTTCCATATTATTTGAATTTTTAAGCATTTTTGACTGAGTTATCAGCTCATTAAATCAGAACAAAATGCTTGATGATCGCCTTTCATCGAAGAAAGGACGTAGCCTTAAGAAATTATTACAGAAGACGTGGCGAATCTTCATGAATTAAACCTTTCAAATTCAAAGTACTGAGAGAATTGCACATATTGAATCTTGCAAAGTAAACCAACTGGTGAACAGTGCTTCTTTGTCCAAATTATGAACAAAATAGAGATATATAGAAAATATGTAATAAGTCAAAGTTGATTATTCACGAAATGCATTTAAGAAATGTTTTTTTTTCAGCAGTTTGGTAAAACGAGAATTAGTTCACTTGAATTGAAAAAATAAGGGGGAATAGAAGTTTCTCAATCAGGACAAATGGGACTGCGAGGCAGATCTTATCAACTCCACAAACAGGACTTTACTTGCGTAGTTCAGGAAGGAGTACTTAAAATATAGTGATTCAAAGCCATCTACATGAAGATAGTCAACCTGATGTGATGAAAATAGTTAGACGAACCGACGATTCCAGAACAGAGAAAGAGAAAAAATCTACGAAGCTAAGTAATCTACTGCTCATCGAGCAACTTATAATGGATACTGATTTTCATTAGTTATCTTCATTCGTGAGATAATATGTACATATTACTGATTCGAAGAGAAAATGATGTTATTTCCCAACACATTGCGGGACCTAAATGGCTTCCAAATGAAGGTAGGCTCCTTTAATGATCCTCCGTATGTTCAAGTCAAACGAAACGCAACTGGGTACCCTATTTCAATTGCAGGACCAGATGCTTTAGTTGTAAAAGCTCTTTCGAAAGCAATGAATTTCGAAATTTCAGAAATTCCTGCTCAAAAAGAATGATGGGGCCGCTATAATTGTAACAATGCAAGCGAATCAACTGGATTTGCGAGACACCTGCGAGACAATGAAATTCGGTTCACTACTAATCAAGGAATACTATCGTATAATTGTTTTTTCGAACCCAGTCGAAGTACCGGAACAACAAGATACAGCGCACTAATACTTAAATCGGAAGAAAATGAGCGGGCTATATCATTCTCGAAGAAATGGTTATACTTGGTCCTACTGGTCGCACCAATCTGGCTCATGACTCGCGTGTTGAAATTTGACCCTTACTACTGGTCTCTGATAGATATAATACAAGCAATGTTGGGATTTTCAGTACCTCGAGAACCTCAAAGATCGGATGAAAGAATTGCTTTTGCCACGGTTCTGATCGCGTTTTCGGTATTCTCTTCTACCCTCTTCGTGATATTAACCGACATTGAAATAACGGAAGCTCCAGATGTGGTGATCGATACATTGGTTGATCTGAACAAGTCGAATCTAGTTTCTGTTATGCCGCCGATATTTTACAATATATTGGAAAGAGGAAGTGATCAGATTATGGAAGCTTTGTTGAACAAGTCCAGAATACAAATTCGTCGTGAAGAATGCATAGAGATGGTGCTGAAGCGCAAAAAGGTTGCTTGCATAGA